>SCLH01001597.1:27667-37933 GCA_004367855.1 Oikopleura vanhoeffeni | reverse complement strand
TTTTATTATGGACTTCAATTTTCGCTGACATTTAGAATTGAGGAAAATGTAATATTTGCTCGAAATTTTTCATCATCATATTTATATTTTTAATTTCTGATGAAAAATTTCGTAAAAAACATCAAAAAACAGCGCAACTTCAAATGTGATAATCTCTCACTAAGGTTAAAGTGCCCTTTGCCCAGTATTTGATAACTTTCTACAACAAAACTTGCTTGATTATCTCGTACAGGTGAGTTTTTTATTTCTTATGGCTGTAAGTAGACAAGCTCTTGTCTGATCAAAAAAGCGAAGAAAATTATTGCCTTATCTTTGTTGTCCGCACGGAACTTTTTTTTATATGCTCACAAGGGTTAAAGCCATAAAAAATTAAAACTTAACCTGTATAATTACTTTTTCTGATTGATTTTTGGCGAGTTAAAAAATTATGTTTTCAATTTTCAGCATTAGTATCTATGAGAGTGCAGATAAGCCATGGAAATGGTGAACAATTATTAAAAATGGTGTGCGTAGTGTTTAAATATAGGGACAAAAAACGTTATATATTATCTATATTTTTTCTCTGGATTTGAAAACCCGTAACATAATTTTTTCACAATTTTACTTTAAATTAGAAATTTTCCGTTTCTCGCATATATAAAATTTTTGATTAAAATTATCAGTGTTCAAATTTGAATTTTATAACCCGTGAATTATTAGAAGTTTCTTCCCTTTTCCACAGGATTTTTGGTCCTCTTAAAAATGCTTACAAGCCTTTTTGCCTATAAAGATTAATTCAAACTGTTCGAGATGTTTGAATAAGGATATAGGCAGTGTATTTGTTTCTCAAATTAATTGCAATCAACAATATGAAACACTCCGTTAATTTGAGTTTGTTTTGACTTCCAAATGCTTTATAAAATTCGCAGTTTGAAAATATTCAGAACATTTCTAGGACTGTGCAGAAACCAGGAACTATTTGAATGATGCTGGTTGATTTTTTTATTTAAATCGACTTAACAATCAGAAAATGTATTTTTCACAACAACGGTGAATCTTTGTTTTTATCATATTTCGGGAGAGTTTGACCAAAAATTGAAAAGATGAAAACGCGAAATTCTTGAAAATGGCATCACATTATTATGCAGCATGTGAAACACAATAAGATGGGCTTTAGTTTCCAGATAACCAATCCAAAATCTTGCTTCCAAAAATATATATCGGAGGCATTTGATTGGCGGACCAATCATAAACAAGCTTTAAAAGATATTAAAATATATTTTAAGTTCAAAATGTATGATGTGAGGAGTCTGAGGAAAATACATCTCAAATAAAAGGCATCTTTGAAACAAAAAATAATCTAATTTTATGTATCAAGTACAATCGATATGATAACATGATATAATTATTTTCACTGTATATGGTTCCAGTCGACAGAAAAACTTAAGGGGGTTCTTCATGTCAATTTGCTTGCAAACTTAAGGTTCTTTGTTTGATAAAGAAACCAAAAAAAATATCGTTTCTAGGTGAATGGGGCCTGAAAAATCAATTGCAACTAATCAAAACGCGCTATTTCGACGTAAGAGCCGCATCTCCCCGCCGCATCTGTGATCGAGAGATCAAGATAAAAAATTGAACATTTTCGACGAGAACTTCGTTGGATTTATTGCGTAGAATCTTTTCCTACTCGAAATTTGTTTTGTTCAAATATATTTAACGAGTTATTCGAACGTTTACGGAAACCGTTTTTTCGGTTTTACGAAATACGTTAACGTAAATTTTTAATACTCGACGAAAAGTTGGTTACAAAATTTGTTTCCTTTTTTTCTGCAAATTTGAATAATTTGCATATCACTTCCGAGAGTTATTTCCTGCTGAAGAAAAATTGAGGACTTTTGAATATTTTCCGTAAAACGTGTTACGACTTAAATACTTAATCAAAAATAATTTTATCTACTAATTGTTTACAAAAGTTACAAACAGCCGTATATGCCGTTTAAAAGTAGTGAGAAATAGCCAGCAATTACAACAATTGGCATATAGAACCCCCTTAACAACAGTTGTTTCACATCAACAAATGAGGACATTTTGATATAGCTAGATCTGAAAATCGAAGACGAAAAAAAAATATTTTAAATTGAAGAGAAAAAACAAGGCGATTATAAAATTATTCTTCATAGTCTACAGATTTTTAAAAACCTAAGAAAAAAGAATGATTATATGGATGACTTTCAGTGATTTTGTAACGAGTTTTTTTTGCAAACCGGATAAATATTTTTATATAATTTGCTACTTTGGATACTGAATTCTGTTATATCTATGCAATTCTCAGCTGATTTCAGTTTGGTACAGATAAGTTTTAGCACTGATTTGTGATTTTTCACTTTAATTACTCGGAAAATTACTTATTATATTCTTCAGGAAATAAAAAACTATTGTTACAAAATTTTCGGGCGTTTTAAAATCTATTATGCGTGCAAATCGATAAAAATTTATTACAGCCTGTATAGTTTTTAGAGTATAGAAAACATAATTAAGCTCTTAACCCAAATATAATGCGTAATTAAGCAATAATACTGCAACTGACAATCTTAATATGTGTTAATTTGTCTTGACAAACAAAATCTCAGTAGTTAAAATTTACCTTGTAATAATGCCCTGAAATCCCACTTGTCCTTCTTAACAGTAGAAACGGCAAATGCTTTCGTTCCATCGCCCACTTTGCCTGTAACCATAGCTTCTCTACATCTTTCTCTGATTCTTTGAACCACTTTTTCTTCGCAATAAGTTCTTGGAAATTTTTTAGCATCCTCAGCTGTTGTCTTGTCAATTTTTGTGCGAACATAAAAAAATGGAACTTCTAAAATAGTATATTTTATAAATTATATTGGAAATTTTGTCCGAAATATGCTACATGTGAGCATTTCCAAGTTATAAACACAACTGGATACCACGCATAGACTGAACCACCCTGACTAGGAGAAAAAACATAGGAATGTTGAACTTAGAATTTTGGCTTTCAAGTTTAACTATAGTATGTGCAATGTTCGAAAAGCTTTTACTTGGTAAAAATTACACAAATTTGATAACATTTTAATTTTGCGCGTTTAAATATTTTTTAGGATAAATTATTTGAAAAAAATTTAATTTTTAGACTAAATCAGTCTATTAATGTGATCTTATTTTCAAAAAGCTTGAATATACAAGATCAAAGTTTTCTTTGAAAAACAAATTCGAAATAAACTATCGTTATGCACGTCAGTATGAAAATGTGTTCAAAATTAAACTGAGTTTTAGTTTCAATATCCTGTAAAAAATCTA
Source organism: Oikopleura vanhoeffeni (assembly GCA_004367855.1). Taxonomy (NCBI): domain Eukaryota; kingdom Metazoa; phylum Chordata; class Appendicularia; order Copelata; family Oikopleuridae; genus Oikopleura; species Oikopleura vanhoeffeni. The sequence goes on along the minus strand of SCLH01001597.1, from coordinate 34,633 downwards.
AAATTGTCTAACATTGAAATATTTATTTTTATCACAAAAATGATCATCGAATTATTTAAAGTTTAGTTGATCCTTATGTTAAAACGAAATATCAAAAAAATGATAACAAGAAGATCATAATTTCAGATCAGATGGTAGTAAGATTAATAAAGTAAACAGATTTACTTTAAAAAAAGGTGAACTCAGTACAGAGTTCTTCGTTTGCTGTGCTTTTGTTTGTTTCGCAAAAATAGCCCAATCATAAACAGTTATTTCGGATATTGACCAATCACCGTCGAGTATTTTGGCGAAAGACAAAACGCAGCAAACCATGTATATATATTTGTAAAGAATATTTGAAGAGAAAAGATGCGCAATTTATAAATCAATCGAATGCGATTCAATTTTTTAACTGCGCAATTTTGATAAGCAACTGTTCTTGAGAAAATACAACATTGAATTTCTGCGAAATTAAATGATTATCGAGAAGGATAACAATCATCCTGAGAGAAACGAAAAGCTGAGTAACAGTTTTATTTAAAAACGACAGTATCACTTATGAAGAAATGTATGAAAATGAAACAATAATAAGACTGATGACTATTGAAGGAAACTGCAATCCGTACTTTGAAAATTTTTCCTAATTTTATATTCCATAAATAAGGTATTCTCTGAAAAATTTTGTTCGTAAAATTTTTTTTGAAGAAAAACAAAAGTTGTTCGAAAAACAATAAGAAATAAGAACAAAATTCTTTATCAAAATGACAAAGTACCTTGAATATCAAACGTTGATTGAAATGGTCAAAGCTGAATTGAAAATCAACAGAATTTGGTCATGAATTTCCAATAATTCTAATCAATGCAAATTTCAATTATTTGAAAATACATTTGAGATTATTTTTCAACATCTAGTTTGAGCGCGGGATCAAACAGTAAGAAAAAAACTGAGAAATTCAACAAATGAAAGTTTTTTTCGAAAAATACGAAAATTTTTGAAAAATAAATTTGAAACCTATTTTTAGCGGATAATCAAAATTTAAGGATTAAAGCGCCATGATTTGTATAGAGGTAGTTAAGTTGTGTAAAAAATATGAAATTTTAAAGAAATTTAGAACTAAATAAGAGTATTCGTTTGAAATGAACTGAGAAACAAAAAAATTCAAGTCAAAGTTCAAATAAGAGATTTTTTAAAAATTTAATTTGTAAATTCTTTCTTGAGTCTATAAGGCAAGAAATGAAGATTTTTAAAGGACAGCGGGATGATTTGCGTCAAATTGAATAACTTCTTAAATAAGAAAAACTTATCAAAATTAATTTTAAAAGAATTCAAGTAAGAAAAAAAACTGAGAAAAACCGATCAAAATAACGGTTGAAAAAAAGAGTTGGTGTGGAAAGTTCATTTGAAATTTTATCTTAAATTGACTTGACCAGAGAGAAGAAATTTTTTAAGAAAAGAGCGATTATTTGCATTGATTAAGACATAATGTGAAAACCACTGAATTTAAAAAAACAAACGAAATGAAATTTTTAGTTGGTCAAGATCTGAGACAAACGAAATTACATTATAATTTGAAAAATTAATTTTTAAAAAAGTGATTTAGAAATATTTTTTGAATTCCATTTTATGCTTAACATGAAAATTTCAGAGGCGGAGTTTTAACTGAATTAAAAGAACTTGTTAAAAACAACTGAAGGAGTGAAGAAAAAATTAACAACTTTATGAAAGTATAAGTGAGAAAAGAACTTAGATGGAAAAGGATTAAAATTGAAGTTTAAGAATAAAACTTTTTAAAAATTCAATTATTTGAATTTAATTTCTGAAATCTATTCTGAAGAAGGATCAGAATTTATTGTGAAAAATAAATAAAATTGTTCAAGAAATGAGAACTGAATGAAAGTATCAGTGAGAAACAACGGATTGAAATAAAAATTAAAAAAAAAGAACTTTCGGCAAAAGTTCTCTGAATTTATTTTTTAAATCAACTTCAAGCGACAGATGAAAATGTCGTCGGAAAAGCGCGATGATTTTCATTAATTTGAAAAACATTTAAAAACCAAAAGTTGTCCAGAAAAATTGATAACTGAATAAAGGTATAAGTGAGAAAAAAACTGAGAAGAAAAAAGATTATAATAGAACTTGAAAAGTAGATATTTAAAAAAATTGACAACTGAATGAAAGTATAAGTAAGAAAACAACTGAGAAGGAAAAAGATTAAAATTAAAGTTGAGAAATGAAAAGTTTTTAAACATTCAATTATTTAAATTAAATTTCTTTAATGTATTTTGAAGAGAGATGAAAATTTCTGGAGAAAAGTAGATGTTTTATCAATTAAGATTACTTGTGAAAAATGAATAAAATTGTTCAAGAAATGAGAACTGAAGAAAAATATGAGTGAGAAAAAAGTGAAATGAAATTAAAGTTGAAAAATAGGAACTTCTTACAAAAGTTCTATGAATTTATTTTTAAAATTACCTTCAAGCGAGAGATAAAAATTTCTTCGGAAAAGCGCGATGATTTCCATTTATTGAGAAAACTTTTAAAAAAACCAGCAGTTGTCAACTGAATGAAAGTATAAGTTGGAAAAGAACTCAGAAGAAAAGGATTATAATATAACTCGAAAAGTAGATATTTTTAAAAATTGACAACCCAATGAAAGTATAAGTGAGAAACCAATTAAGACGGAAAAGTACTGAAATTAGAGTTGAAGAATAAAAAGTTTTTAAAGATTTAATTATTTGAATTTATTTTTCTGAGTTTTATTTGAAGCGGGATCAAAATTTCTGGAGAAAAGGAGATGTTTTTATCAATTTTGATTACTTGTGAAAAATAAATAAAATTTTTCAAGAAATAAGAACTGAATGAAAGTTTGATGAGAAAAAAATGAAATGAAATTAAAGTTGAAAAAAGGAACTTTTTACAAAAATTCTATATATTGATTTTGTTGAAATCAACTTCAAAGCCGAAGATCAAAATTTCTTCGAAAGCGCGCGATCGATTTCAGATTTTATTGAAAACTTTGAAAAACCAGCAGTTGTCAAGAAATTGACAAGCTGACATGATGGTTCAAGGGAAAAAAAAAACTGAAGAGAAAAAGGATTATATAGAACTTGAAACGTAGATATTTTTTTAATTGAAATGAATGAAAGTATTAGTGAGAAACCACTAAGACAGAAAAGGACCGAAATGAAAGTTGAAGATAAAAACGTTTTTAAACATTTATTATTTGAATTTATTTTCCTTAATTTAATTTGAAGAGTGATCAAAATTTCTGAAGAAAAAGAGATGTTTTTATCAATTTGATTACTTGTGAAGAATGAATAAAATTATTCAAGAAATGAGAACTGAATTGATAGTTTGAGTAAGAAAAATTAATTGAAATTTAAGTTGCAAAATAAGAACTTTTGACAAAAGTTCTATGAATATATTTGAGAACAACTTTAAGCGATAGATAAAAATTCTCGGAAAAGCGCGATGATTTTCTTATTGAGAAAACTTTTGAAAAAACGCAGCAGTTGTCAAGAAACAATGACAAGCTGACATGATGGTTCAAGGGAAAAAAGAACTGAAGAGAAAAGGATTATAATAGAACTTGAAACGTAGATATTTTTTTTAAATTGAAAATGAATGAAAGTATTAGTGAGAAACCAACTAAGACAGAAAAGGACCGAAATGAAAGTTGAAGAATAAAACGTTTTTAAACATTTAATTATTTGAATTTATTTTCCTTAATTTAATTTGAAGAGTGATCAAAATTTCTGAAGAAAAAGAGATGTTTTTATCAATTTTGATTACTTGTGAAGAATGAATAAAATTATTCAAGAAATGAGAACTGAATGATAGTTTGAGTAAGAAAAAATTAATTGAAGTTTAAGTTGCAAAATAAGAACTTTTGACAAAAGTTCTATGAATATATTTTGAGAATCAACTTTAAGCGANTTTATTGAGAAAACTTTGAAAAAACCAGCAGTTGTCAAGAAAAATTGACAATTGAATCATTGTTTAAGGGGAAAAAGAACTGAAGAGAAAAGGATTATAATTGAATTTGAAACGAAGATATTTTTTTAAATTGAAAACTGAATGAAAGTATTAGTGAGAAACCAACTAAGACGGAAAAGGACCGAAATTAAAGTTGAAGAATAAAACGTTTTTAAACATTTAATTATTTGATTTTTCCCTAAATTTAATTTGAAGAGTGATCAAAATTTCTGGAAAAAAAAGAGATGTTCTTATCAATTTTGATTACTTGTGGAAAATGAAGAAAATTATTAAAAAAATGAGAACTGAATGAAAGTTTAAGTGAGAAAAAATGGATTGAAATTCAAGTTGCAAAATAAGAACTTTTGACAAAAGTTCTATTAATATATTTTTTGAATCAACTTTAAGCGAGAGTTATAAATTTCTTCGGAAAAGCGCGATGATTTTCATTTATTGAGAAAACTTAAAAAAAACCAGCAGTTGTCAAGAAAAATTGACAACTGAATGATGGTTTAAGGGGAAAAAGAACTGAAGAGAAAAGGATTATAAAAGAACTTGAAACGTAGATATTTTTTATATTGAAAACTGAATGAAAGTTTTAGTGAGTAACCAACTAAGACGGAAAAGGAGCGAAATTAAAGTTGAAGAATAAAAAGTTTTTAAACATTTAATTATTTGATTTTATTTTCCTAAATTTTATTTGAAGTGTGATCAAAATTTCTGGAGAAAAGGAGATGGTTTTATCAATTTTGATTACTTGTGAAAAATGAATAAAATTGTTAAAAAAGGAGAACTGAATGAAAGTTTAAGTGAGAAAAAATGGATTGAAATATAAGTTGCAAAATAAGAATCTTTGACAAAAGTTCTATGAATTTCTTTTTTAAATCAACTTTAAGCGAGAGATAAAAATTTGTTCAGAAAAACTTGATGATTTTCATTTATAGAGAAAACTTTTCAAGAAAACCAGAAGTTGTCAAGAAAAATTGACAACGGAATGAAAGTATAAGTGAGAAAAGAACTGATAAGAAAAGCATTATAAAAGGACTTGAAACGTACAATTTTTCAAAATTTCCATAATTTTTATCAATTTTCTGAAATCCATTCTGGGCGAAAGATGAAAATTCCTGAGGCAGAGCGCGATTTTTTCGTAATTAAGAGAACTGGTTGAACAAAACTAAATAAGTCAAAAAAAAATTGACAACTGAATAAAAGTTTAAGTGTGAAAAAAACTGAGTAGGAGGAAGATTCAAATTGAAGTTGAAGAAAAAAAGGTTTTAAAAATTCAATAATTTGAATTTTTTCCGAAATCCATTTTGAGCGAGGAATCAAAATGACTGAAGAAAAAGAGATGGTTTTATCAATTAAGATTACTTGTGAAAAATGAATCAAATTGACAAATAAAATAAGAACTCAATGAGAGTAGAAATGAGAGAAACTGAAGATAAACGGATCAAATGGAAATTTAAATAAGAACAAGTTCATTTGAAAATGTTTTTCAGGTCAATTTTGACTGAAAGATTAAAATTTCTCTAGAAACGCGCAATCATTTTGTTAATAAAGATTACGATTAAAAAAACCTTAATTTTCAGAAGATTGGACACTGAATGTTAAATGAGTGAGAAAAATTTGAGAAAAAACTATCAAACTGAAAGTTTGAGAATAAGAAATTTTCTTGATGACTTCATTCGAAATTATTTTTAAAATAAGCGAAAAATGAAAATTTCTTGGGAAAAGCGCAATAATTTTTGTTTATTTAGAAAAGTTAAAAAAAACTGAAGTTGTCAAGAAACATTTTCAACTGAATGAGAGTATTAGTGAGAAAATAACTAAGAAGAAAAGGATTAAGATAGAATTTGAATTATATAAATTTTTTAGTCGCTCAATAATTTGAATTTCATTTCTGAAATCAATTTTTAGCGAAAGATGAAAATTTCGGAGAAAAAACGAGATGATTTTTCTTAATTGAGAAAACTTATCGAAAAAAATGAAAGAAGTCTAGAAAAAATTGACAACTTTATTAACGTATGAGTGAACTGAAATGAAAATGGATTCAAATTTGAGTTGAAATGTAGAAAATTATTAAAAGTTCAATATTTCGAATTTATGCTCGGAAATCTATTTTGAGCAAGATATCAAAATTTATGGAGAAAAGAGATGTTTTAATCAATTAAGATTATTAGTGAAGATGACTGAAATTGTCAGAAAAACTATTTGAAAGTATAAATGAGAGAAAAAACTCAGAAAAAACAGACTAATTAAAGTTGGAAAATAGGAATAATCAAAATCATTTTTAAAATTGATTCATATTAGAAAGTATAAGTGAGAAAATATCTGATGAAAAAGTTTGAAAATTAAGACTTTTTTTGAACTAAAGTTGTCAAGAAAAACTCCACAGATGAAGGAAAAGCAAAAGTGAAAAAAAAGGATTAATTTTGTATTTGAAAAATCGAAATTTTTAAAGTCCACTAGAAAATATTTTCTGAATTGTATTTCGTGCGTAAGATTGAAATTTCTGGAGAAAAGAAAGATGATTTCAAGCAATTGAGATTTCTTGTGAAAAAAAGAATTGTCAGAAAATGAAAAGTGAAATAAATTATGCCATAGAAAAAACTGATAATAAACAGATTGAATTGAAGTTGAAAAAGAAAGATTTTTCAGAAAGTTTATTTGAAATTATTTTTTTCATCAATTTTGAGCGAAAGATGAAAGGTTCTTAAGAAAAACGGGATCATTCTCTTTATAAAGAGTACTTTTGAAAGAAAAATATTCTAAATAATGAACGCTCAATGAAAACTGAGTGAGAAAAATTCGAGAAAAACTTTTTAAACTCATAGTTAGAAAAAAACAAATTTCTTCGAAAACTTTACCGAGAACAAGTTTCTAAAATCTATTTAAAGCGAAAGATGAAAATTTCTGAAAAAGGTTGGGATATTTTTTATCAGTTAATAAGACTTGTGAAGAGAGATTTAGTTTTCAAAAAAAATGTCGACTGGATGAGTATGAGTCAGACA
>SCLH01001597.1:7312-27658 GCA_004367855.1 Oikopleura vanhoeffeni | reverse complement strand
TATTTAGAATTGCTGTATAAATCTGGTATTTTCAGCAAGAGATCAAAATTTATAAAGAAAAGTGCGACATTTTCATCAATTTAGATTGACAACTGAATGTATGAGTGAGAAAAGAATTGAGACAAAAATTAATCATAAGACCAGCCTGAATTTCTCGTTTGCTGCGCCTTTGACATTATTTTCTGAAATCTAAAACGTTGATTATTCAAACAATTTCAAAACATTTTTATGAAAAAATAGTTTAAAATTATATCCAAAATGTCCATGAAATAATTCGAGAGTGAAACTACGAGTGTTATTGAAATTTCGAAATGCAACGTCAATAATTTTAAGTTACGAAGAAAGTTGTGAAAACTGAAAGTCTGAATTAAATCAAGAAAAAAGGATTCAAGTATGATCCAGAAAAGAAAAGTGAATTTCTATGTCAAAAATAGCTCCCTGCCTATCATTTTTTTGAATGAGTCAAATTCCTTAACTGGACTACTTTCGAAAATTTTAAGGGAGAAATCCTGTTGCCAACAAATAGGTCCTGTTAGCCGCAAAAAATAGAGTTCAAAAAGAAAAGAACGACCTTTGATCCCTAAAAGCACAGTCAAAATCTCAAAATATGGCTGCTTTGGGGGTCACGGGTGATTTGAAAGAGTAAGTCTCCGTTACATCCATAAACAATGACTGAACTTTCTGAAATGATGATTTTTGAAGGAGTCAGGAAAATAGCTTTGAATGAAAACTGAGGCTGTGATTCTAATTACTGAAGAAAATGGTCTTGTGATATCAGGCTTTGACATAATTCGAATATTTTGAAATATTAAACTTAATTATCATATATTGAACAAAAATATAGAAATAATGAACTCTAAAAAAGGTAAAGATATTATCCGAAATAATATTTAAACACAGAACGTCTTTATTTGTAGACAAGCCTTATTTATAAGAATCCAACTTATATGTCACTGCATGATATTCTCAAATTTGAAGGGAAAAGGACGTTCAGTATACAAAAAGATATTATTTAAAAAATCAAAGAAAATTTTAAATAAATAGTAGAGAAGTTGATAGTATTAAGTTTATCACAAAAATTAACTTATGAAGCTTCAAGAATTCAGAAAAGTGAACGAACTGAAATATTTAAAAAAATGCTGATGATTAACTTGAAGAGTTAATCTGCAGAAGATATCAATTTCTTGGCCAAGGGCCTTTCATTTTGACTTTTTGCAAACTTGTCAAGAGAACAAAACTGGAATTTATGACGATAAAAAAAGGTTGAAATAATAAAATCGAAAATATGAGTTAAATAATAAAAAATAAACGTTAGCTTCTGAATATGATATTTTGGACGATTTCCCAAAGTGAAAAACCTGAAAATTTATTTGAAAATAGTTCAGGCAATAGGTACAAAGTTCCCTGATTAGAACGCTTATTTTGAACGTGTAAAAAATTGTACGAAAATTTGGAGTATGTTCTAGAACAGAAGATGAAATTTCATGAATTTAGAAAAGATAACGAAACTTGAATAATTACAGTACTTATTCGAATTCACGCATTTGAAAGCAAAAGTTACTCATTTTAAGTAACTGTCACTCATACAAATCAAGAGACAAAATTTTCGAATTGTGTTGAAAAATTGTGTTGTTAATTAAAATCTTCAAATGCTTCAAAATTATTTGATGAAGTTTGATTGGTGTCGCTGATTAAAATATTTGATAACGCCGTTTACCAAGCAATCGGCATAAATTATGTTCAAAAACGTTTGAAACTTGAAGAACAACTCTTCACGATCATTTTGTACAAGTAAAAATCACATTGATCTGATATATATAACATTTCTCGCCACATTGTTTTATATTTTTTCCAGGCCAACAAAGTCGCAATAAAAAACTAATATCAAAGCTTTTTCTTAATTTTTAACTTTCATGGGCAGAATAACGAAAAAAATAATATCAAAATTCTTGCAAAAACAGGTTTAAGATGTTCCGTCAAAACCTACCTCATCTCTCAATTTTCAAGATTATTTTTAGGTTCATAGACAAAATAAAAGCCAAAAACATGTTGAAAGGTTCATCTAAGCATTTTTTGGAAAGTTCGATTTGGCTTCGTTCTGGTGGCATTTATAGTCAACTTCAATTTTTCCAAATTTAAAACTCAAAAAAGAAAATTTGGTGACAATATTTTGTTTGTTTCTTCAAACATTCAAATGCTTTCGGTTTTATGGTCATAAAATTAACTCTCAGCCTGCAACAGAGAAAATAATGACTTTTTTGAAAATTTCAAATTCTGAGATAAAATCATGAGAGTTTTTTTTAACTTTGTAAATTAGAATAATAAGAAAACGCTTTAATGATAATAATGTATTGCGGTTTTAATGACCTTGAAAACAAATGGAAAAAAACTCTCAAATTCAACAAGTAGAAAGCTTTCAAGTCATTGTTTTTAACAACTGTTTGGAAACTTTATGTATGCGTGGACGGGAAACGATAAAATCAATTTGCTTTTAAAAATTATTTGAAAGGGTCGTTCTTTAAGGTTGACAAGTTTTAAAATATGTCTTACATCAGTTTGTCAAGAAACGGCATCGTGAAAGGTTCAAATAAGCAAAACCGACTCCTTTCAGAGTAAAACTGAGAATGTGATAGAAATTTATATAATACTTTTTATCTGTTTGTGATATACGAAAAAAATTTGAGAACAAAGAATATTCTGAGAGCTGAAAGAGTGGAGTTTATCTGAAGAGATTTCTGGGCTGATTACCTTATGAAAGTTTTTATGATAGATTTTTCGCGGGCAATACCCCCGTGAGAGTGAAAAAGTTAAAGAAGTGAAATCTTATGAGAGAGAGAAGTAATTAAGTTTACCAAAGCTGTGAAATTGTAAAAACGGGCCACTGGGACTCAGATCTATATTTCGATATAAATTAAAACCCGAGTTTTGAGAGATTCAAACATTATAAAAACTAGAGTGAAGAGAAAATAACTGAAGAAATTATTAATATCGAATAATCATATTTAAAAACTTGAGTCAAAGATTTTTTAGTGAAAAAAGCAGGTAAAAATGCTTAAAAAATTTTCAAAACCTTCTGATATGATAGCTCGAGTCCATCTGAGATTTAAATTAATGTTTCAAAAAGAATAAACCTTTGAAATTCAATTTTTTTGCAAAATTTTTGATAAGAACTCGACTGAAATCTGGCAATATTTGAAAAAAAATCAATAAGGAATTGAGAGAAAAGAGAGTAACTGCTTGATAAGTCACAAAACAAACTTCAAAAAATAGTTTAATAGTTTGAAACGAGATGAAGATGTAAACTATAATAAGGAGGTTTCTTAACTTTAGAAAAAAGACCGTACCTTGACTTTTAAGTATTATAAGAACTATTCATGGAACTGTTCAGAAGTGACACTGAGACTTAGATTTAAATATTGAGATTTAAAAACCTTTGAATTGTGAGGATTGAGGAACTTTTAAAATTTTGACATAAACTAGACTTAATTTCAAAAATGGAGATTTAAAGAAGAAGAAAATGAAAATACTGTTTCAAATATTGAAGCAGACTCTGAAATGCTAGAAAAGTTGAAAAAAAGAAGAGATTGAAGTACGGAAATTATGAATTTTTAAGAATTCAGAAAGAAGAACAAAACTGAAATACTTCTTAATTTTCTAAAAGTGTCGATGAAAATATTTAAGAGTGAAATAAGACTCAGATTGACATTCAAATTAAGGGTGTGGGTGACGATAATTTAGATTTCTGAGAGATTTTTTTTGATTTATCTATTTTGTTAATAATTTCTCGAGTATTTTATCTACTATGATTTTTTTCTGATGGTCAACATTATTCCAAACTTAAAATAAATGACCGCAAACAAAGTTAATTATTTTGTATTATCAACAGCTTTATATTCACTTTAATATTTCGAAATAAAAATTTATTTTTTGATGGTCGACAGAGTTCAAAACTACGACAAAAACGGAACTTACTATTTATTCAAAAGAGTCTTTTTAGTGAGGCTCATAAATTAACTGTTTTGATCACCGCGTGTTTTATTTTGAGAAATACGCCTCATTTAGGTATGCATATTTATATATGGAAGTCGGATTTCAAGTAACAACTAATGATGAACAAATGAGGCGTTGGATTTTTAGAGCCTACTGAAAATTATTTCTGAGCTTAGATTGAATGACCAAATGCTCTAAGTAGTACTCACAAAATCTTATATAGTTAAACATTATATTTATAAAAAAATAAATTATTGATTAAGCCAGATTTCTCAGAAACTTAACCCGAAAAAGTGCAAAATAGAGCATTATTATCGACCCTCACGTCCTTAAAGGGTATCAGAGTTTCGATAAGCTGAGAAAACTTTGTTGATGAAAACAAGGCTGCCATTTTGATTGTAAGAAAAGTGATTTAAGAAATCTAAGAAAAATATTTAGGAAAGGGAAAAAAGTTAAAGGATCAAAGACCGAAGAAACGACAACTATTCGAAATAACAAATCAAAAAGATTGCAAAATTTTAATTCAAAATACTTCGAAAATTTTCTGAAAAATTGTTTCATAATACTTGATAATATTAATTTAAGCAATTTAAAAGATGAATATTAAACAAAGTTTCGTAAAAATTTCATTCATCTTCAGGTTTTAATAAAAAGCAGAAATAAATTTTGACGAGAAATTGTCACAAAAACGAATTTGGTGTTACTAAAACGAGCGTTCAGATAATTATTTTCATGTTATCTGCCGGTCTAGTTTGAAAATTCAGTTAAAACTCAAACTGCCTCTAGATTTCTACCCAGATGCGTTTGAAATTAAAACTCCAATATATTCTATAAATTAATTCTATAATAAATTGTGCGTCAACTACTCAACGACTTTATCTCAAGTTCGGTAAATTGAGAAATAGTGCCAGATGAATTAAAATAAAAACTTAGATTTTGAAAATTTTGTCGAAAATTTGTTATATAATCTGAGAAAGGTAAAGAAGATTATTTTCTAATTTTAAAGAAGAATTAAAAGAATGAAAAACCGAAATGAGAAAGTTCACTGTTCAGAAGAGCTTGAAAAAAAATTTAATTTGTGTCAAAAGTGTTTTTTGGTGCTCTAATTATATATGACTAAAATTGTAGAACAACTGTCAAAAATTAAAAATAAATATGTTTTGAAAAATGAAAAAACCATTTTAAGTCGATTTGAAAAATTGTTTAATTGAGAATAAACAATTGGCGTTGGCGGAAAATAGCAATAAAAATAAGATTACAATTTGCAAATTTTGGCATTGTTTAACTGTGTTCTAATTTTTCTGTGACTTGGAATAATGATGTAAAAATAAATCGAAAAATTTGTTTTTTGCCACGGCAGACAATTTATCGCATAATTTTTAATTTAAGTTGATTTATTTGTATACAGCAACTCATTTGCCAGAAAAAATAAAAGAAAACGCGACCAAAATTTTTGATTCCAAAAAAATCAGACTGATGGTTGAATAAGGACTTTCAATTGTGGTTTATTCTCATATAATTATCAATTTTCCGTAAGAAATCGGAATACCAGACAAGAAAGGTTTTCAAAATAAAAATAAAAGAAGTATAGAGTCTTTGCTATAGGCAAGTAAGGTTCGTAAAAAATTACCATTCTTAAAATTTATGGATCATACTTAGATTGAAGATAATTAAGCTGAGATATGGGAATTTAGTCAAGTGAGCTTGAAAAAGGTTTTCAAGCAAGCAAATGTTGTAGTATAGGATCAATCTAACCAATGAGAAAAAAGTTTAGGCATAATTAAAAGAAAAGACGTCAGGGTGTTTTGAAATACCGCTTTGATAAGCTGTTGATTATATCTTGAAAATGATAAGAAAAATAAATTATTTCCAAAAGTTAATGAAAATAAAAGACTGAAATTTGGACAAAAGTATTGTCAAAATTGTATTGAAAGGTTGAAGAGAATTTTATTCAAGAATAAAAGCGCTGTTTGTTGTAGATTTGAAGAATTTAATTGAATTTAAATAAATACCTGATTCGCGTAGTTGACGTCCTAACCACATGCTCCATTCTCTTATATGTGAATCTGTTAGAACCAATATGAGGTCAAAACCCCTAAGTTTCATTTTGTCGACATACTCTTCCCGGTCGACTCGACGGGTTGATGTAATTGACGGTATTTCCGTAAAGGTAATATTGTTATGATTTGGATACTTATATGAAATAGACTTCACAGAATTTGACGTAGGCTTATCAAAAACTATGTCGCCACCGCCGAAAATTTCTCGAATCAAGCTTGTTTTCCCGCAGCCAATGTCTCCAATAACTCCAACTTTCACTTTATGCCCGTTTACCGACTCGTATAATTTGGCCCTGGCAAAGTCCTTAATTGCTAAAATCGACTGACCATTTGAACATTTCATCAAATTTTTGGACAGAAGATTCGTGCACTTTTGATCAAACTCTATGTCGTCTGGGTGAAGTGATAAAACGGACTCGGTAGAGGATACAGAGTTTTGAGTTGAGTTTCCAGAATCAGAATTGTTGCCAGCTTTTTCAGGTTCAGAGCAACTAGAATCGGATAAATCGCCAGTTGAATCGCATGATAAGGACATTGCTAAACAAAATATTTAAAATATACAAATTATAGTTGGAAATAAATTTTCTAGTAATCACAATTCTGATATTTATTTTGAATATCTTTTCCCTAACGGAACTCCATCTCAAAAAAGTTTACTATCTCTATAGCGCGTGTTCGAATCCCACTAATGTTGTCTCACTGATTGTCTTAAGTGTGATCATAGGGAAGGATGCTTGATATTGAGATCGCTTAATTTGGTCGGTGTGCAATCACTCAAGCAATCACGAAGACAATCAATTATACAACATCAATAGGATTCGAACACGCGCTATAGAGATAGTAAAAGTTTTTGAGATGGAGTTCCGTTGGGCAAAGGATATTGCCAAAACATTCCGAATATCAAGGCCACGTTTGACCCGCTTGCGAAAACTGAGATCACCAGAAATAACGACGTTGACCAATACGAGCTCTGAACTTAGAGTCAAACGCAAACACGCAACGCCGGGCCTAAAGATCCCTTTCTTAGATATCCAAGATGATGCCCGTAACCAAAAACAAACTTTTTAAACTTTAAATGCGTCAAATTAACCTCAACAGAATTCTTGACTTAAAAAGAAACACCTACGCAAATGTCAACCATGATTTATTGCGCAGGGTCTGTGTTTCAAAGTGCATCTCCTGGTAAAGAAGAGACTTCTTGTAGCCGGCATCATCTTCTACATCTCGATATTTTCGATAAAAAATTCAAGCTGAGAATTAAAATTTCGGTTTTATATAAAAGTGCTTGAATTTCCTTTCTCTATTATTTTTAAACGTTATTAAATGAACATTTTCAACATTATATTAAGCACTCTAGGAAGTTAACCATCGTAGATCCTTTAGTATCTAAACTTTTTTGGCTAAAAAACTCAAGATCAAACTTCAAAAAAAAACGGGCAATTTTTTGTTTAAGTAAACGTCGAGGAAGCTGTTTTGGGGGTCCGGTTCTTAGCTTAGTGCGTTAACGTTTCCAGTTAGTGAAATAAAGGGCAAAATCTGAGTAAAATTGCAGTGTCACTGCGCTAAATCAAAGAAATTAATACATTGAATCGTCGCACAAATCTGCAACGATGGCCGTTAAGCTGAAAATGTCCCATTGGGATTTTGAAAGGATTTTATACGGCGTCGTCGTGACAAGCCAAATGGATAAAATGCGCTTTTCGAAATCCACTCAACGTTGCATTTAAAATATAAGCAATAATGAAGCTTTATTTCTATTTTATAAATGTGTATTAATTTTTAATATTAATAACGAATTTTACATTCATCAGTAAGGTAAAAAAGTCTTAAAATAGAAACAAAAAGTTTGCAGTCCAAAAATATATTCTCGAAAAAAAGTTAAGGCATGTGTTCTTGACACAGGATGAGCGAAATTATCTGGTCGGTAAAAAAACAATAATTTCTTTACTTTTAATCGGTCAACGGGTTCATGTTAATGCATTTTGAATTTCGCAAGATAAAATAAAACATACTGTATCTCATTTTGGAAAAGAAATATAGAAAAGTTCTTATTTTACCGAAAAAATGTCATAAACCATTTTGTTTAAAATGCCACAAGTCTTCGTTTAAAAAAATTATTTTTCGACTGCATTTTTTTTCTGTTTTGAAACTAGTACTCCGTACTGATGACGAATGAAAATCCAGAATTAATATACAAAATGAATCAAACATATTTATAATATTACTTCTCGTCGTAAAAAGTTGTTAATTCTTATTTTTAGATCATATTTAATTAAAGATCTTTTAATGGTGATTTTTGTAATACAAAAGGGATGCATACAAATGTTAGAGTTTATTTCAGAAAAAAGTTATGTTTCTAAAACTCAACCTAATCTAGTTAAACTTGGTTTTATGCAAAGAAAAAAATTTAACGCCATCAGGTGGCGTAATCCTGTTTGTCAAATTTCATTTTTGGTCATTATTTCGACTTATAACAAAAATGGAAATGTCTAACCGAGATTCGACAAAAACAGACTGGTTCACCTGGACCTTTTTCTGCCACAAACAAATCTAATTTGCAGGCTTACTGAGGAATTCCTGATTTGAAGTACATGTGAAAAATGTGTATAACAAAAATCTTTTAATTTTATTCACGCTAAATTGTATGAGATTTTAATATAGCCATAAACAACTGAGACGTTATATCGCAGAAAATACCCGCTAGCGTCTAGGTACTTGTTTATGTTTTGGGAGACTCGCTTATGGATATGGAATGCGTCATAATAACCTTCACTTCTCGACAGTTGAATGTACAACCAACCCATAACAAATATGTAGCTTCAACTTCAGCGCTGAGTGCTTGATACACAAGAAAAAGTGCGAAAAAATTTATTTTCAGTTAGTCTTCGAATATAATCAAAAGGCCATTTAAACTGAGCATCTTTTTATTTGATATATTCTACAACAAAGAATGTTACTTTTTGGTGCATAATTAACTCGTTTACTGCGATATCGCAAAACATATTATATGATTTTTACCAACGTCAGCGCGACAACCCTTTCGGAGTGTGAAGTCAAAAGAAATCCTAAACTGCACGAGTTAATATAAGTGGATATAAATAATTACAAAAAAAAGAGGTTAAAGTTTATAGGGTTTGAAGGTGTGTAATGTTTGAGTGGAAAAAATTCAAAACGCCCGAAATCTCCTTTAACAACGAAAAATCCATCTCAAAAACGTTTCTATTTTCATGCAGCGGCGAGTTCTTATCCCACTAATGTTGTCTAAGTGATTGGCTTAGTGATTGCTTGAATGATTAAACACCGATCAAATTTAGCGGTCCCAATATCAAGCACCCTTGCCTATAATCATACTCAATACAATCACTAAGACAACATTAGTGGGATTCGAACACGCGCTATAGAGATAGTAAACGTTTTGGGATGGAGTTTGGTTGTAAAAGAATATTGAGCAAGACAGTAGATCGGCTATATTTCCATGAATATCAATTTTTCTAGAATTGCATACATATTTTGCAGACGACATGAGCGGTAATCGATCAGAAATAAAATTTTACGTAAATGCCTATGTGAAATTATTTCAAAAATTTGTTAATATTTTTTCTAATTGAAAAATTCGTTACAAATGGGGAAATTCACGTTGCGACTTTTCCGAAATAAACATTTTTTATATCAATTCCCAAAATTCTTAGAGACACACTTTAATAGTAACTGTCTTGGTGCCTAGTCTTTGAACTATTCTTTGATATTATAGATTCACGAAAATTATGAAAATTTGACATTTTTTAGTACTTTTTCTGAGGTTAGCGAATCATCAAAAAGACCCATAACTTATGCACTCTTATCCGACTTGCATAAATATAAAAATATTATGGCTGATTTAACCACGGCATGACCACGATTGGTAGTTTGTTGAATAAATCTTGGTTACTGAAATCCGCGGCAATTCTTGTTTTTAATCGCAGATTGAAAATATTACCTTTCATTTTTCGGACAAATGCAATCTTCTTTGTTCGGTAGTTCATGCTGAATTGTTCATCGCATCCTTAATATAATAATTAATTTTGAGAAATATTATGAAACCTCGAAAATGAACCTCTGAAACCTTATTTTAAATGAAATTCATTCACTATCAGAGTAGGCTGTTATCAGTCTTTCGAAATTTTCGAATATTTTTACTTGATTTTTGAATTCTGAACAAATTTAATTTTTTCATAGATTTCCAAAGCTAAAAAACCAAAAATATCCTCAGAGTTATTTTGGACCAACATGTACAGTATGTGTTTTTTGGGCCATAATTACCTAAATGACAATTTTCATTCCGCAAGTTAAAAAAACACATACTGTACAAAAAATTATTTGAGAAAACAGGCAGATTTTAGCATCAAAACTCTTTGATTATTTTTTATAAACTTTCGATTGAATTTAAATCTCTTTTTATCTCCAGAAATGTCATATTTTCGTGGTGATAATGAAAAAACTACACAAAAATTTGTCAATATTGTCCTAACCAGTGAAAACAATTTTTTGTTTTTAAATGCAGACGAATTAAAAGTACGTATGTTATCTGAGAAGATAAAAATTTTCTGATAAATTTCAAATTCTTGTTCGTTACAAATGACTGATAACAGACATCAGCATGATTTCGAAGAATATTTTTCAAACCGTTATTTCAGCCCTGTGTCTGCTTATGAATATAATTATTAATTTTCTGGGTTTACTTCTATCGAAAATTTTGATTATTGAATTCTTCAACTAAATTTATAAAAATTGAAAAATTTAATACTTTTTGTATTTGAATAATCAAATTGATAATGCCCTAAATTAACGAAATGATAAATTTCACGAAAAACGTGAAAAAAAAACCGGATAATTTTTTTTTGATTTTCACAAAACTTTTAGTTTTTATCTACATATCCTTTCACCAACCAAAATCCATCTCATAAACCTTTACTATCTCTATAGCGCGTGTTCGAATCCCATTAATGTTGTCTAAGTGATTGCTTTAGTGATTACACACTGATCAAATTTAGCGGTCCCAATATCAAGCACCCTTGCCCATAATCATACTCAAGACAATCACTAAGACAAAATTAGTGGGATTCGAACATGCGCTAAAGAGATAGTAAACGTTTTTGACATGGGGTTTGGTTGGTAAAAGGAGAAACTTGTTACGATTTTTCTTTAGTTTATTTCATTTTCAAGATAATTTGAAAAATCTAACTTCTTGGAAACTCCAAAATAATGAATAAAATAAATCGAGGTTAAATTATTTAAATTAAAATAATTATATAAAATTATTATTTAAAATTATTAAATTATTAAACTTATCAAATTTTCAAAACTAAATGAGATAAGTTATCTAAATCAAATGACCATCTATAAGGTTGAGCTTGTAATATCGATGAATTTGGAGTACAATTTGTCAAGATGCGTTTCTACTTAAAATGAGAATTCGATTGAATTATACCTTAAAAGCGACTTCTGGATGTGAAATATATTATTATAAAATACAATTATATCCCAAAACTAGCAAATATTCTCCAAAGTAGCAATTTGGCAGAATTGAGCAACTTTGACTATTTAGATCCTACGCCACCACACCTGAGATTCCTAATCTTTCCAGATTATCAACTAACTTCACAGAAAAATATATGAAGGCTTTTTTAATCATTTTCTTCACGTTATTTTACTCCATGAAAGACAAGCAAAATGAGACATTTTTCGAATAATATGCACGATAAACCTGATACAGAGGGAGGCTCAAAAAAAATAAAAAAGTTTCGGACAAAAAATCGGCGATATTATGTTTTTCGGCAATATATTGGCAATTTCGGAGATATGGATACAAAAATAAAGTTTTTTGTTCAAAAATAGAATAACGCGTAGACATTCGAAATGACGTCATGATTTGAAATATTTTTCAATAATTTGAGGAGTTAATGATGTGTTTCAAATAAAGTGATCTTGAAAATAAGTAGAATTAAGTACTTCACTTTACGTAAATAAAAAAATACGCTGAAAAGAAACTTGTTATTAAACCTTCAACACCCACGCAATTCGGCGATATGGGCCCTGGCAGTATTTTACCTAACAATTGTAAAATTTCACAGATTTAAATGCGAAATTGGACTTGGCTATATTGGGCAGTCCCTCTGTAAAAACGCCAACTTAACCCAAAAGTATGCAACAACTTCTCGATAATTATCGCAGATTTTAAAGGTAAATTTTCAAAACGAACGATGAAAACACCATTCTGCTTTGAGCTCTGAGTGAAATAGCATAAAAATTTATTAACCAACAATCACAAGATACTCATGTATCCCAACAAATTTTCAAAACTTATAATTTCTAGCTTAAATCGTCATAACTTTATGACACCGGTTGAATTTTTCCTGCCAGAGTGTATTAAGATTTCATTTTTAAAAATTATGTTTCAACTGCGTAGTCCTAATTTTCGTCGAAATTTACTTCGCAGTTTTATAGACGAAATACAATTTTGAAGGTGCTGTTTTAGCGGCGAAAAAACAGAAAAAACCCACTTTTCAACATTGGAATTAGCGTGTTTTCAACAAGAATCATGGAATCAAATTTTGTTTCTGATGAACCATGTATGTGCCTTATTTTGTTTGTATTAATATCAAAATATTCTGTCAATCACAAACAAGACCAGAGGATTATTTTCTAATTAAGCGAATTAAAAAATCGCTATCCCACCTTGATATTTCGATGATCACTAAATTTTAAAAAATTGCTTATATTAATTTTCCTTTCTATTCGCTCATTCTTACGAAAATAAGGTTTTTAACGCAGTGGATCTTGCTGATGAGGCTGGTATTAAAGTTTTTCGACGTGGTTTCTAGCTTATTTGGCTGAGAAAGTATCAAAAAAAGATAGCTGAACTTGAAGAACACGTCTTCTAGATAATTTCAACACTAACTATAATCTGATACACTACAACCTACGCCTTCAAATGAGATATTGAATGAGCGTCCCTTAAAACACCAAAAAAAGCTTTTTCCGCCTACGATTTTCATCTATTTTTCTGCACAAAAAATTGATTCGAAAACATTGATTTTGGACTATTTTCCGAATACCGCCCACTTACAATTCACCGATTAAAGTTAAACTCCAGAAAATTCCGAGACTCATGTCAAAGTTCTATTCTGCTTCCGAGATCTTAATAAAAAACGTATGATTGTCAAAAAAAATACAAAGAATTTCGAAATACATAAAAATAAGACATAAAATTTACAAGTAAAAAAAATCGCAATGACCCGTTCCATTCAATTTCAAAAAAATGTGAACATCAAGGAGGTATCACAGAAAATCTGAAAATTAAGTACATTGACTAACCATTTCTGGAAACCCACTTTCGCGAAATAAAATGGTTTCCATAAATGGTAATGGGTTTTCATTACATGGTAATTTTGGGCAAAATTTGAAAACTTGTTTTCAGCCGAAAAATTGAAAAAAATGGAAAAAAAATTTGATTTTTTTTTCTAAATTACATGTTCAGGGATCAATTATAGAGCAGCCGAAATCAACAAATTTTTTTGAAGAGTTAGGAGCAAATTAAACACCAAAAACAGAGCTTATTTTATTCAAACATGCCTTGTTTTTCAAAAATGGTTTCCATAAATGGTAATGCGTTTCCATTTAATGGTAATGGGTTTCCATTATCAAGGGTTTCCATAAATGGTTAGTCAGTGTATTCCTCGCATAATCGGTGAACGCATAATTTTCTGAACATGTCACAAACCGTGGTTGTTACATGTGTTCACAAGCATGTTCTGAAAATAGAATTTTACCGAACCGAATCACTCCAAGGTAATTCTAAGAAATTCAAACATAATATTGTTTTGTCACTTTGTTAATCCTGTTATTGCCCTCTCTCAAAGATTTGGTCCCTCAAAAACACGGGAGGTGAGAAAACAACGCGGGTTTCAAAAACGACTTTTGACGATTATAGTTCTTAGATAGCCCAACTGTGCACAAGTACTAGTGAATACAAAAAAAAACCTGGTCCCGAAATCAAGACCGTATGTTTCTATTTTTTTAACGAAAAGCTAATAATGTTGAAACAATTTAAGTAATCGTAGAAAAAATGAAAAATATTGGTCCTATTAACAATTTCAATGGTTTATATTAATAAGAATAACTTGTGGCTCAGTTTGAGGCCTATCTAGAACTTAATCGTGCTTAAAAGTCGTTTTTGAAACCCGTTGTTTTCTCACCTCCCCGTGTTTTTGAGGACCAAATCTTGAGAGAGGGCAATAACGGAGTTAACAAAGTGACAAAAATATTATAGTTTGAATTTCTTAGAATTACCTTTGGAGTGATTCGGTTCGGTAAATTCTATTTTCAGAACATGCTTGTGAACACATGTAACAACCACGTTTGTGACATGTTCAGAAAATTATGCGTTCACCGATTATGCGAGGAATACACTGACTAACCATTATGGAAACCTTGATAAGGAAACCCATTACCATTAAATGGAAACGCATTACCATTTATGGAACATTTTTGAAAAACAAGGCATGTTTGAGTAAAATAAGCTTTGTTTTTGGTGTTTAATTGCTCCTAACTCTTCAAAAAAGTTTGTTGATTTCGGCTGCCTCTATATTGATCCCTGAACATGTAATAGAAAAAAAATCAAATTTTTTTTCCATTTTTTTTCAATTTTTCGGCTGAAAACAAGTTTTCAAATTTTGCCCAAAATTACATGTAATGGAAACCCCATTAGGATTTACCATTTAATGGAAAACCATTTTATTCGCGAAAGTGGGTTTCCATAAATGGTTAGCAATGTACTTAATTTTCAGATTTCTGTGATACCTCCTTGAGTTCACATTTTTTGAAATTGAATGGAACGGGTCATTGCGATTTTTTTTACTTGTAAATTTATGTCTTATTTTTTTATGTATTCGAAATTCTTTGTATTTTTTTTGACAATCATACGTTTTTTATTAAGACTCGGAAGCAGAATAGAACTTTGACATGAGTCTCGGAATTTTCTGGAGTTAACTTTAATCGGTGAATTGTAAGTGGGCGGTATTCGGAAAATAGTCCAAAATCAATGTTTTCGAATCAATTTTTGTGTAGAAAAATGGAAAATCGTAGGAGGAAAAAGCTTTTTTGGTGTTTAAGGGACGCTCATTCAATATCTCATTTGAAGGCGTAGGTTGTAGTGTATCAGATTATAGTTAGTGTTGAAATTATCTAGAAGACGTGTTCTTCAAGTTCAGCTATCTTTTTTTGATACTTCTCAGCCAATAAGCTAGAAACCACGTCGAAAAAACTTTAATACCAGCCTCATCAGCAGATCCACTGCGTTAAAACCTTATTTTCGTAGAATGAGCGAATAGAAAGGAAATTAAATATAAGCAATTTTTTAAAATTTAGTGATCATCGAAATATAAAGGTGGGATAGCGACTTTTTTAATTCGCTTAATTAGATAAAAATCCTCTGGTCTTGTTTGTGATGACAATATTTTGATATTATACAAACAAAATAAGGCACATACATGGTTCATCAGAAACAAATTTGATTCCATGATTCTTGTTGAAAAACACGCTAATTCCAATGTTGAAAGTGGTTTTTTCTGTTTTTTCGCCGCTAAAACAGCACTTCAAATTGTATTTCGTCTATAAAACTGCGAAGTAAATTTCGACGAAAATAGGACTGCGCAGTTGAAACATAATTTTTAAAAATGAAATCTAAATACACTCTGGCAGGAAAATTCAACCGGTGTCATAAAGTTATGACGATTTAAGCTAGAAATTATAAGTTTGAAAATTGTTTGGGAACATGAGTATCTTGTGATTGTTGGTTAATAAATTTTTATGCTATTTCACTCAGAGCTCAAAGCAGAATGGTGTTTTATCGTTCGTTTTGAAAATTTACCTTTAAAATCTGCGATAATTATCGAGAGTTGTTGCATACTTTGGGTTAAGTTGGCGTTTTTACAGAGGGACTGCCCAAATATAGCCAGGAGTCCAATTTCGCATTTAAATCTGTGAAATTTTACAATTGTTAGTAAAATACTGCAGGGCCCATATCGCCGAATTGCGTGGGTGTTGAAGTTTAATAACAAGTTTCTTTCAGCGTATTTTTTTATTTACGTAAGTGAGTTACTTAATTCTACTTATTTTCAAGATCACTTTATTTGAAACACATCATTAACTCCTCAATTATTGAAATATTTCAAATCATGACGTCATTTCGAATGTCTACGCGTTATTCTATTTTTGAACAAAAACTTTATTTTTGTATCCATATCTCCGAAATTGCCAATATATTGCCGAAAAACATAATATCGCCGATTTTTGTCCGAAACTTTTTATTTTTTTGAGCTCCCTCTGTATCAGGTTTTTTCGTGCATATATTCGAAAATGTCTCATTTTCTTGTCTTTCATGGAGTAAAATAACGTGAAGAAAATGATTAAAAAAGCCTTCATATATTTTTCGTGAAGTGAGTTGATAATCTGGAAGATTAGGAATCTCAGGTGTGGTGGCGTAGGATCTAAATAGTCAAGTTGCTCAATGCATCTGCCAAATTGCTACTTTGGAGAATATTTTGCTAGTTTTGGGATATAATTGTATTTTATAATAATATATTCACATCCAGAAGTCGCTTTTAAGGTATAATCAAATCGAAATTCTCATTTTAAGTAGAAACGCATCTTGACAAATTGTATCAAATTCATCGATATTACAAGCTCAACCTTATAGATGTCATTTGATTTAGATAACTATCTCATTTAGTTTGAAAATTTGATAAGTTTATATAATATTTAATAATATTTATTAATTATTTTAATTTAATAATTTAACCTCGATTTATTTTATTCATTATTTTGAGTTTCCAAGAAGTTAGATTTTTCAATTATCTTGAAAATGAATATAACTAAAGAAAAATCGTACAAGTTTCTCCTTTTACCAACCAAACCCCATGTCAAAAACGTTTACTATCTCTTTAGCGCATGTTCGAATCCCACTAATTTTGTCTAGTGATGTTTGAGTATGATTATGGGCAAGGGTGCTTGATATTGGGACCGCTAATTTGATCAGTGTGTAATCACTCAAGCAATCACTTAGACAATCACTATGACAACATTAATGGGATTCGAACACGCGCTATAGATAGTAAAGGTTTATGAGATGGATTTTGGTTGGTGAAAGATATGTAGATAAAAACTAAAGTTTTTGTGAAAATCAAAAAAAAATTGTCCGGTGTTTTTTCACGTTTTTCGTGAATTTATCATTTCGTTAATTTAGGGCATTATCAATTTGATTATTCAAATACAAAAGTATTAAATTTTTCAATTTTTAAATAAATTAGTTGAGAGAATTCAATAATCAAAATTTTCGATAGAAGTAAACCCAGAAAATTAATAATTATTATAAGCAGACACAGGACTGAAATAAGGGTTTGAAAAAATATTCTTCGAAATCATGCTGATGTCTGTTATCAGTCATTTGTAACGAACAAGAATTTGAAATTTATCAGAGAATTTTATCTTCTCAGATTACATACGTACTTTTAATTCGTCTGCATTTAAAACAAAAATTGTTTTTACTGGTTAGGACAATATTGACAATTTTTGTGTAGTTTTTCATTATCACCACGAAAATATGACATTTTGGAGATAAAAAGAGATTTAAATTCAATCGAAAGTTTATAAAAAATAATCAAAGAGTTTTGATGCTAAAATCTGCCTGTTTTCTCAAATAATTTTTTGTACAGTATGTGTTTTTTTAACTTGCGGAATGAAAATTGTCATTTAGGTAATTACGGCCAAAAACACATACTGTACATGTTGGTCCAAATAACTCTGAGGATATTTTTCGTTTTTAGCTTTGGAAATCTATGAAAAATGAAATTTGTTCAGAATTCAAAAATCAAGTAAAATATTCGAAAATTTCGAAAGACTGATAACAGCCTACTCTGATAGTCATGAATTTCATTTCAAATAAAGTTTCAGAGGTTCATTTTCGAGTGTCATAATATTCTCAAAATTAATTATATATATTAAGGATGCGATGAACAATTCAGCATGAACTACCGAACAAAGAAGATCGCTTTGTCCGAAAAATGAAAGGTAATATTTCAATCTGCGATTAAAAACAAGAATTGCCGCGGTTTCAGTAACCAAGATTATTCAACAAACTACCAATCGTGGTCATGCCGTGGTTAAATCAGCATAATATTTTATATTATGCAAGTCGGATAAGAGTGCATAAGTTATGGGTCTTTTGATGATTCGTACCTCAGAAAAGTACTAAAAAATGTCAAATTTTCATAATTTTCGTGATCTATAATATCAAAGAATAGTCAAAGACTAGGCACAAAGACAGTTACTATTAAAGTGTGTCTTAAGAATTTTGGAATTGATATAAAAAATGTTTATTTCGGAAAAAGTGCAACGTGATCCCCATTTGTAACGAATTTTTAATTAGAAAAAATATT
Source organism: Oikopleura vanhoeffeni (assembly GCA_004367855.1). NCBI lineage: Eukaryota > Metazoa > Chordata > Appendicularia > Copelata > Oikopleuridae > Oikopleura > Oikopleura vanhoeffeni. The sequence continues at coordinate 9,135 of SCLH01001597.1, read as the reverse complement.
AACAAATTTTTGAAATAATTTCACATAGGCATTTCGTAAAATTTATTTCTGATCGATTACCGCTCATGTCGTCTGCAAAATATGTATGCAATTCTAGAAAATTGATATTCATGGAAATATAGCCGATTCTACTGTCTTGCTCATATTTTTACAAACCAACACCATCCCAAAAACGTTTACTATCTCTATAGCGGTGTTCGAATCCCACTAATGTTGTCTTAGTGATTGTATTGAGTATGATTATAGGCAAGGGGCTTGATATTGGGACCGCTAAATTTGATCGGTGTTTAATCACTCAAGCAATCACTAAGACAATCACTTAGACAACATTAGTGGGATAAGAACTCGCGCTATGAAAATAGTAAACGTTTTTGAGATGGATTTCGTTGAAAAGGATATTTCGGGCGTTTTGAATTTTTCCATCAACATAACAACCTTCAAACCCTATAAACTTTAACCTCTTTTTTTTGTAATTATTTATATCCACTTATATTAACTCGTGCAGTTTAGGATTTCTTTGACTCACACTCCGAAGGGTTGTCGCGCTGACGTTGGTAAAATCATATAATATGTTTTGCGATATCGCAGTAAACGAGTTAATTATGCACCAAAAAGTAACATTCTTTGTTGTAGAATATATCAAATAAAAAGATGCTCAGTTAAAATGGCCTTTTTTTTTTTTGNTTGGTCGACTTTAAATAGCCTATCTTTAACTATAGAGAAATGTATAGGCGGAAAATATATATTATTTCCACTGCAAATTTCTAGAATATATTCTAAATATTTTGTAAATTTTAGTTTCGCATTGACTACTATAGAATTATGAAAGTTTATTTCTGACAAAGTATGTGATATCACCAAACCCACCTTATTATTAACATTTTTATTCGTTTTTTTTCGATAATTGTAAAACTTTATTCAAAGATTTTGATAGTACAATAAAATAGTTAACAATATAGTCCAAGCTAAGCTTGCCAAGGAATATAAACAGATAGAGAAGTTTTAATGCCTACGCTATTTTAGCAAAAGATAAGTGAAAAAAATACCACCAAAAAAATTATCGACGAAAATGGTATACCTCAATTTATGGCCCTTAATTTTTTGAACTAGGTATAAGTGTTACGCAAAGACATAATTAAAAATAAGATACCGAAACGTTAATTATTGTTAAATATTAATAAAAATAAGATAATTCTATTATGGTACTAGCTGGACCTTTCATGCCACTTTTAAGATTTTGGTACTTGTTGTTATTTTTGATGTCCAAATAAACAAAATAATAACACCAAGTACCTACATTAAAAAATGGCCTAAAAGACCCAGCAAGTGCCGTAATAGATATGATTTGGAAACAAGTACAATGTTCTGTACTCATATTTAAATTTAAGGGGATTGTGGTGCAGTAGTTATTTTCGACCACGGTCTCAAATTCGGTATTATTTTTCTTGTATCCGACCATCCAGCACACGAGAAATTGATTGCAAGCAAAAAAAAGTTCATTACTATCGAATAACTAGTTCTAGAATATCGGATTTGCTTGCAAAAATAATTTATTTATTTTAAATTATAGACATAGGATAGTCTCAAATCACAAAGAATAATAATCACAGCAAAAAATATCGTTAAATGAAAGTATTTCAATATTATAAGTGTTAAGATTTTTGCCCCTTTTTCAATATTTCAAATTTCATCTAAATGTAATAATGGCGCGCATTAAATCAGCATGAAATAGTGATTGCGAGAAATATAAAAAAAATTAATTAAATTTCCTTGGTTCAAAAGTTAAATAAGATAATAGAGAAGAATTTATGAAAAAGAGAAAA
>SCLH01001596.1:33731-75569 GCA_004367855.1 Oikopleura vanhoeffeni | reverse complement strand
ATAAATTCCAAGGAAGTGGTCTGGAAGTGGTTGAAATTTATATCAACAATTTATAAAGTAATGAAATATTTTCTGACCTATAATGATGCGATCTGCAAGTATTGTAAATAAAATAAAACACATTTATAAAACGGAGCATATACACTTTTTTCAGCAAAAATCGCTGGTTTATTAGAATCGTTTAGAATCATTGTTAGAAATGATAAAAGGACGTTATAAGAGCAAAATGATATGCTGGAATATAACGTGGCCAAAGCAGAATAATAATAATATTGCATGTAAAATTTTTTTTGCTAAAAAGCAACCTAGATTTCTTTCGTAAAAAGTAATAAATGGTAAAGCCAAAAATTGCAGATTTTTAGGAAGGAAATCTAACGTTTTTTTGTAATTCTGAACGATTTCCTTTTCTTCGAGCCTTTGTTCAGGGACCGTGCAGGGGTAGTAGGCGGTTGTAAGTTAGAGGGTAACACATCGGAGGTAGAAACATATAATGACTCATTGTCAGAATCAGACAGGTTGACAGAAAGATCACAGACGGTTGACAAAAGAGGCCGTTCGAGGGGTGTTGTAGTGGTCGTATCTCTAATAACAGTGCGTGGCTTTTTAAAGGGGTTTGAAGTTGTGCCCAAACATGGGCCATTGATAAGTGAATCGGCACCATAGACAGAAGCGGCGAACTTGAACATATTTTGACTAAGGTCACCTATAAAATATACGATTAAACCGTGTAGTCTGAATTAAGACAAAAAACTGTTTTGTATTGTGAAATATTATACTGCTCTGATGAAATTTTTTTGGATCCTAGTTAACAAAATCGAACCTTCAAGAAGGTTTTTTTTGAAGGGAAATCTCGACTATCTCCTCATCTCAACTACACATCACATTATTATAACAATGTATGTGACTTTTTCTGAGAATAGGTCGAAAAATGCAAACTGATTTTATGAATTATAAAGGTCCTCTTAAAAATTAAAAATAAATCTAACACTAGGGGCGTAATTCATTAATTAACCTTTGCAGGCGTAAAAACAAAAAAATAACATAACGCCCATCAAAAGTCCTTTTGCACATTTTTTTCGACTTATTTATGCATACATTGTTACTAGTTCATAAATGCACCATTGTACTTTTAAAAATCCACACTTGGTATTGGCTGAGGCCTAACGAAATATTGTGGTGCGTAGGTTGGTGAATAACCTCGAGTGTTATAAACTCGAGTGGTAATCAATTAGGACACGTTGAATAAAACAATTAAAAATTAATTTCTAAAAAACTCAGATTCTCACTATATGTAACGAATTGGTGGAATGGGAGGTGTAAATAACTGTTCAGTATTATGATTCAAATTAAACCAAATAAAATATTTTTTCAAAACAAATATTATGGTTTTTTGAATTATAATTCACAAGTTGTGTGATGTGAATAAAAAAAGAAACATAATGTGTGTAGTGGGTGTCTATAGGATCCAAAGAACTGTTGATTAGTAGGACTAAATTGACAAAAGATTGTTTTTTGCTGACCTAATGAGGGGAATGTTTTGAATAAATTAGAACAAGTTACCTAAACCACTCGAAACTTTTGACTGACTAATTTCGGTCGAATTCATTTCTGGAGGTCTGTTCTCAATGTTTGAACTTGCGCTCGAGCCAGCTGCATCATCTGTATTATTGGACCCGAGCAAAAAATCCGTGGTACCAGTAATATCCATGTTATTTGTCCGTGGAGTCATTTCAGACAGCACGGGCATTTCATTTCCCAACACATCATCCTCTACAGGTGAAACACTGTTAACTTCAGGGCTTGTTTCGACAAAGTCTTGATCGGCTACATCGGAACGCGCATCGGATAGGTTACAAGCTGGAGTGAAGGGCACATCCTGGAAGTGTCGCTTTTCGTTAACATGTGCAATAACCTCATGTATACAAAACTAAAGAAATTTGTTAAGGGAAAAGATCGGACAGCACGATATATACAAGTTTTAAAAAATTTTTTTTTAAAAAATTCATGTACTAGTAAAATTTTTTCGGGGCCGAAGATAGTAGATGATCAAAATGTGTTTTTTTGTGAAAAGTGATTAAGTTTGTAAAATTTTAAATGGTGATTTTATGCCTACATTTTTATCGCCAAATTTGCTCTGGTAGCTGGCACAGCTTAAAGCTGCATGGCTAAGCTGACTGTCTGACATACGGTGACCATCAGGATCACCGGATGCAAAAGATAAATCCTCATGGTAATCCAGTAGATTCTCTAACTTTTCTAGCATTGAAGCATTCATGGGATCGTCATTTGTAGCATTTAAGATATCCTCAGGGTTGGCAAAGGAGGTGTCGAAGGTTCGGTTGAGCTGATTGGCGGGTTGTTGCTGTAAATATTCAAACGGTGCATGAAGATTGTTGAGGGAAAGTTTGACAGAAACGTCCCCAACATTTGCGCCACAATGAGTCAATTTCTGAAAATTTTGTGTAAAAACAATAGAAAGGTATAATTTGATCGTCATTTTCAAATCATAGACTTTCCTTTCAAAGTTATTTAGGTAGAGTACTATATTTAAAAATCTCTATAAAAAGGAGCTATAAAATTAAAAATCGAAATTACAAATCAATTGATATTATCTCAGATAGGCTCAAAATTTTTTTCTAAAAAATACAATTAATAATGAGGCTAAAAAGGTATTTTTTACCTAGAATTTTTTTCTAGGAAAATTAAAACAATCTTCATCTACATAAGTTAGAAAATGTTTTGTATCAGGGACTGAATTAATAAATAAAACTTACTGATTGGGTAGATGGAACTAAACAGCCGTTCACGATTTGATCGAACACGCCGGAGTATTTTGAACCCATTTTTTTGCTAGCAACGCCCTGTTTGTTTTGCACGGATTTTCCAGACCACTGGTCAAAAATACAATCCCCGACCTCCTGCACTTTCTCATCCCTCATTTTTAGTAAAGTATCGAAGGAACCAACACACCGGTTGTCATTCAATATACTCTCAATCTTTTTGACATCCATTTCAACGGAGTTTTTGCATTTTACCAAAGTATTTTGAAGCTAAAAATTAATTGGTTTAAAAAATGAAAAATAACATTGACCAGCAAAAACTTCTGAAGACCTTTACATAGTAAAAACCAAATATTTTGTTCAAATCTTTTCCAATAAAGTTTTAAAATTATCGAGAAAAACAACAAAAATGATGCATTAAAAATCTAAGTTTAGGCGTGTAAGTTAAGTCCAGTAGGTTAATTATTATTTATAGGCTAAGCTATATAAACCTAAATAGAGACTGTACTCAACAGTTTTAAAAAAAGATCCTTATTTTTATAAAAAATGTATAGCTAACGTAATGTTATTAATTATCCTAAAATTAAGAATGATGTTTGAAATAAGCTAGTAGATTCTTTCTGTAAATACACAGTGTGTATAGAAAGGTGTTGGATAATTTGTGTCACTATACAGTATTAAAAGTTTTCTTAAAAATGGTGTTATGTCTCTAACCTTGGAAATAACAGAAGAGACATATCCCATGAATGTAGGAAAATCGCAGCGGGAAGTGTAAAAACAATGTTGTAGCCGTGTAGATATAACATCAGTATCAATATTCGCATCAAATTGAGGCACCACGGCAGGGAATTCAACATCTCCGAATTGTACTTTTTCAAGCGTGCGCAATTCAACTGGTAGGGTGACATGTAAGCGGTATGACAACTCGGATTGTGTTCCCAACACACCCAACAAAACACGTTCACGTAGTAGGAATCGATTCGGTATTTCAAATTTTCCTAAGTGTATAAAAATTTATAAATAATGTTTCCGTTGTTTTTTTGTAACATAAGCAATTAATTCAACAAGTATGAAACGTAAAAATAGTATCATTTTCTTGTAAAGATCACAATTAGAAAACTGCTGTTTTTCCGAAAAAGAGAAAGTCACCGTTTTTTTCATTTAAAAGTGAAGAAGGTTAAAAATTACTGAGAATGAATGGACCGATGAGAACCACTTTTTTTGGGGATTATTATGTCGAGTAATTTTATATCTAAAAATAATATCGCTAAATTTAAAAAAACTTTACCGGTGGAGGCAGTGATAAAGTTGTTTGGGGGTTCGAGCGGGATCATTATTAAATTGTCAAAGCCAGCGGGATTAGACAGGCACATAAAGTGCCAAAAGGGAGATCGTACCATTGGTGAACCCATATTGGTGTAGCGGTTATAGCATTTGTCCAATTGGCACAAAATAACGCACAAAGATGCTAGATGATCTGCCAAACAAACATCAAATGTCTTGTTTTTTGTTAAAGCCTATAAAAATTAATTTAAAAAAAGATAAAAACTAATCAAATTTTTAAAAAATTAGGAATGATTATCAAATAATATTGAAATATTTAGGATTGATCGTTTGAAATCGATTATTTACAGTGTTATAACTGTATTTTTTTGGAAATGTAGAAAGTGACTCACAAGTTCCTCGGGCGTTGTTGGTAGTATGATTTCTGGTAGTAGGGCGATTTTTTTGGGTGGAAAGTCATTTGTGGTTAGCGGTAGAACTGTTCGTCGGGGATCAAACTCAAACAATCGTGCTACACTCGGATTCTCCTGGGCCTATAAAATAGAATAATAGTGATTTTTTAAAAAATCTTGTTGAAAATATAGGATTGTCCAGAGTTTATATTTTTTTGTGAAAATCAGAACAAATATTTACGGAGGTCGGATTTTGTAATTTGACCTGATTTGGGGTCAAGTTGCAAAAAAACGAGCCATTTTATTGAATCATACTGCATATCATGTGTGAAATAGTCCAGATGGCAGTATCAAAATTTGCAACAGATGTTTTTTCTGGAAAAGTAATATGACCCCACGCTAGCCATGAAAGACACAGCTTTAATTATTTTCGAGGTTAGGTTACACAGTGGCCCGCTAAGGCGTAAGTTCTGCTTATGATTCATAGTCTGCTGGGACGACTCTCTGATAAGTAATATGACACCAATGATACAGTACAAAATGCTTATAAATTCAAAATTATGTACTCGAATATGTCAAAGAATTTTTTCTCTTAAAAAACATATTGTTTAATTTTTTTGTGTTTCTAAAAAAACATACTTGGACTTACAAAGGCTAGGAGAGCAGACTGACTATGATTCAGTTTTTGTCGCATCTCATTGGTAGCATACAGCTTCCCCCGAAAGGCCTCAGTTTTGACATCCTTGAGCCGTTGAGCACTTAAGGTCCGATTTTGAGCGCGCAATTGAGACAAATTAGAAAAGGAAGCAGTTTGATTAGGACCACTGCCACCGCCCCACTCTGAGCTAGTAGTACCCATGGATTCAATTGTCCGCTGAGCTGCGGTTAAAGTCCCAGCTTGCCGAGCGATACGAAGTGATCGAGCGTGATGAGCGGCTGCTACGGAGGCCTGATTAGCATCCATATCAGGATAGGCTAATCCGGGGAATCCCTGATGCAACCGATGCAAAAAAGCCCGCCGCTTATCACCTGGATTATGAGGTAACATATTTTACTACGATTTTTTTCAAATATATCTAAAAAAGATATTTGAATAAAAATCCTCTGTTTCTTAAAAAAAGTATAAAAAAAGGAGGAAATTTTTTTGTAAAGAAAATATAATGATTAAATACATTAATTTATATGAATTGAAATTCTGAAATCAAATAACAAAGGTTTTGTTAGAGGTACTTGTGTTGACAGATGGATTTTAAAAACTAAGAAAAAATAGATTTTGTGTTTACTATTTTTTATTGGAAAGGGAGGTTTTTGGGTGTGAGAATGGTTACAGGATAACCACTAATGTTTTCTTCTGCGCTTGGAGCCTTGGACATGTTGATTGCCGAAAGTTTTATAAAAATAGGGGTCGGTCAAAGGTGAAGTATTATTTTCGTAAAAAGAATCTGGTAGAATGGCCATCGTGCTGCAGAAAAGTGTTGAGTTATTTCGGAACTGAGTTCCGCGCCTTACGTGAACTGTTGAACCGTTCTAAAAATTACTTGTTTAACAAATTGGAATTTTTTTCACAAAAATATATAAAATTAAAAATCTATTTTCCATCAAGAGATGATTTAAATTTTTTCAGGGAAACATGAAAAAACTTGTTTTTTTCTTCTGAAATTTGAATTAAAAATGAATGTAGAAACTCGCAGTAATTTTATCGTTGATTTTTTCATTTCAAGTGAAAAATAAAATTTCTTATAAAAACGTGACAATAATATACACTGATTAATTAAGTAATTTATAAACAATGCCTTTAATGGCATCCAATTGCCTACTAAGACTTCCAAAATCTGGATCCATTGGAGCAACGGTTTGAATAACAGTCCGTATATCTGATACACACAAGCTATTTGTCTGAGTAGCAACGGTTCTAGAACCATAAGATGCCTCAACCCTCTTTACGTTTGCTAGGACATGATGGTCGTTGTCTACAGCCACAGATAACTGTTGTTGCTCTAGAATGGTATTTTTAGTAATACAGAAATCGACAATTGCCACGAAAAGTGACAAGTAAAATTTTTTTTTGTTTTCCTGGAAAGAATGGAAAAGTTTTTTTCTTAAAAAATATAAAATCAAAAATTAAAATAGACCATAATTTCTTTGTTATAAACTAAAAACACAAACGTAAATTGTACAATGGTTGAGGAACACCGATTGCATAATGTGGCTGTTCAGGGGTGTCCGTGGAGATCCCGTTGTTCAGAATTGCACAGGTTGGCATGAGTTCTGAGCACAGCATATCACTGGAAATTTCCTCGGAGCACTTTGTAATAATCAATGGCATAATAAGCAGGGATTGATATCGTTTTTTATGTGAAATTGTCTATAAAATTTTAAAACTCAGTCAAAATTAGAACATGACGCGCGAGAAGATTGTATTTTTTTAAAAAAAGGTACAAAAGTAAAATTTTTTTTGAATTAAAAAGAGTAAAAAGAATGAAAAATCATAAAACATTCTCTAAATTAATTTAGAGAGGGGAGTGTGTTTGTCTTTATTGTTGTAAGGAGCGAATAAAAGTGGTGAAAAAACGGAGATATTTTTTTATATAAATCAACAATAATCAAAATCATAGTCAAAAATGAAATTATAACAAAGGAACTCATTTTTTTGTAAAAATCATTGAACAAGAAGTCTATTTTATAAAAAAATCAAAAATATAAAAAAATGTTCACAAAAAAATAAAGTTAAGAAAAGTGACCATTTCAAAATTGACTGTGATTCATAAAATGTTTTCTATAAAGCAAGTAGCTCTTTTGTCAGGACAGCTGATATGAGGCTATCATTGAACTGTCCTATAGATAATGAATAAAATTATATAGATCCCTATCAAATAGTGTTGTGTGATCTGACTGTGAAATTTAAAATAAGGTATCATCTCAGGGTTGACACAATAGTACATTTAGATAAGAAAAACTGAGATCTGGATGTACAATTACGGTCTCAATTATACGCTGGAAAGCCCCCACACTAATGTTATCTGACGAGTCACATCGCTTATGCTGGATAGTTGGGTTGCCATCAGCCAGGGCACGTAGGTAGAAATTGCGCAGGGATAATGCAAGGGTCACAAAGATCTATAAAAAATAGAAATAATAGAAAAACTAAGATACTCAATAGGTTAAAATTTTTTTATATATAAACAATTTTTTTAAAAAAGTTTTTTCTGGAGATATACCTCGAAAAATAGGCGACCCATTCGAGTAACAAAGACAGTGGCCTCTGGAGCTGCGGTTTAAGACGAGAGATCTGCATCAAATTGTGAATTAACAGTAATGGTTCGATGCCAATCCTAAAAATACAAAATGAGTTTGACCAAAATCAAACTTTCGTTTATAAAACACCATAGCGTATGTATATTCTTAAGAAAATTAAAATTATGACATATAACATGTTATATTAAAGATACGCAATTTACCAGAATCAAGTAAGACCCTTCTTTATGAGTATTTTTGAAAATAAAAAAACATGTGATTTTCGGCAAAAACCAGTATTTTTTTAAAAAAACATTCCCAGTAAATTATTTTTTTGTTCTGCAAGAAATAGATCAATATAATTGACGTGCATTTTGTGTAAAATTAATTTGTAACTAAAAGTTGAAAATCCGATAAATTGGACTTAATGATTGTGCACAAAAGTCTGAAAACCCCTTACTAATATACAAAATTAGAAGGTATTTTTTTAAAAAAACAAAAAATTACTTTTTTTGTAAAATTATGTCTTGGGTCATAAAGACTCCCATATAGACCGCTTTTTAGACCCAATATTTTTCTAGGAAGTTCCATCACAAATTAGATAAGTAGAAATAAAACTAATTAAAAATAATTAAGTCAAAAGTTTTTTTCTCGTAAAATTACGACACTCGATCGCTTGCGTTGAGATCTTGAAATGCTGATTTTTTATGTGATCATACTTACAGTATTGTTGTGGTAGGATTTATACCGGCCAGTATGAGGATCGATTATACTGCATAATAGTAGATTATACATCTCAAAAAACTCGAATCCACAACGTGCTGGCAGGATGCAGCCCCATTTAAAATCAACGTCCCACCCCACGGCCCATAGATTACTCTGTTTGTCAAGTACTGGCAGATGTAATACAGAATCAACAACGGCACTTTCGAGCATTTGCAATAGTCGTAACTCGGTGGTATTTCTGGCACTAATAGGCAAAATGTTTTTGAAAATAAATCGCGGATCATCCCGTAAAATTTGACCAACATTGTTGAACAACCGGGCCCCATCGAGGGTTAAAAATTTAAGTGAAATAGGATTAGCTTGAGGCCAACCACTATTCTCCCGTTGTACTAAATCATTCATAGCAGAACAAAGCACAGGATTTATAACAAATGAAGATAGACACCGACATTGTACTGGAGTGTCTAAAAATAATTCGTAAAAAAAGTTTTCTACAAAGTTTCTTTGCATTCGGCATAGGCTTACATTATAAGTATAACCAACACTGAGATATTAAAAATTGAAATGTTTTTTCATAAAAAAAGGCAATAGATCTTTCTGAAAAATCTGTAAATATTAATAAAAATCAAATTTTTTTAGTTTAAAAATGTAGAGTTGCAAAATGTCTATAAAGCCTAGTGTACACCTTTTACAGCCGTTTCTCATTACATACGGTGCATTATGCTAAAATTTAAACCATTTATTTTAAAAATTATAAAAGTAGCCCGAAATATACACTTTCCTTGCTAAGAATTATAACGCTCATGACTCTTAAAGTTTTCTGACTTACTGAATATATGCGTGTAACGGCCATCAGGACTTGAGGCTGACAACGGTAAATCGTAATGACCGCTTATCGGTGATACAGCAGGAGACGAAGGTGGGGAGCCAAAATTTGATTCACTGACACTCGAGGAGCCGGAGCCAGTCTCTTTTGCAAAATTGGGCTTCTCAGTGGAATTCGAATTCTCGTTCCTGGCCCGTTTTCCTATAAACAAAACTATGTTTTAAGAAAATACAAAAATTATACCAAGATAAGGGTCTTGTTTTAAATTACTCCACACAATTTACAGAAAAGCATTTTTTTATGATTTTCTGAGAATTTTTTGGAAAAGTCCATTAAGAATTGATACCTTGTGAAAGATTTTTTTGATGTTTTCATTTAAAATAAGACTGGCATAAAAACAAAGGACAATAAATAGAAAGTCTTACCATACGATAGCGTAAGGGATCTTATATCAGTAGAAGCCATATTTTACAAACTTTCAAAAATACGTAAAGACGGTCACAAGGCGCTGAAATGTCTGAATTAAAAATTATTTTTTTACATCTACCGCCAAATAATAATATGAAGTCATGATCAATTATTCTGACCACCTGCCTAGAAAAAGTTTCCTTATAATTTATTTAGCATTTGTGGTACACTATGGAGTGAATCTTATAGACTGTTAGTATCCTGACGATCATACAAAAGGAAAAAGAATCACTTTTACGACAATAAAAAACCTATTGTGAAAACGTGAAAAAGAAGGCAATTGTTTTCGTTACCTTTTTAGAAAAATACATTAGTTGAATAAAAATTAGTATAATCCCCATCTATAAGGATTTTCTTATGCAAAAACTCTAGATTGTGGATTGTACATATTTTTTATAAAAACAAAATTCTTTCTGTTTTGTTATTTTTTTGAGATTTTAGCCCTGAAAGAGTATGGAAACGTTATATTGCCTGAAAATGAAATGAACATTTTTTTGAAATATTTTCTTCTTTTTTTTTGTTTGTATTTTTTTCGAAAATTTAAATGCTATTTTATAAAAAAAGAATCCAAATTGTGCAATACAGGACTTTGAGGCAGAGAATATTTCGTGTAGTTTGAGAGCTCAAACCCCAAGACTACCTCTTTGGGGCTTGCGAGTCTGGACCTCTCGACCCCACGATTATCCCGCCGGGACCCTGATCATTGCGCTATTCACACTCCTAAAGTTAATAATACAATAAATCGTATTGAAATTAAATTAAAAATATATTTTTTTCTTCATTTTTTTACAGAAACTTTGAGGGAATTTTTTCAGATAAATTGATACAGAGTCAAATGATTTTCTTTATAGATTATACACACGTACAAAAAAACAAATGAGTAATGTGAACGTCTATTTTTTATAAAAAAATATAAAGACTGTTTTGTAGGCTTTTTTCGCATGAATTCATTTACCACGTGTGTCAATTGTCACCCTTATAGGACTAGAAAATGAATAAACATATAGCGAAAAAATTTTTTTGTGCGAGAAATTACGCATAAAAAAACGCGGAAAAATAGACTGTTGTATTCAGGGTGTCACAAATTTTTCTCACAAATTTTACTTTTTTCGAAAATTATTTTTTCACCATCATACTTAGAATTTTCCAGAGATCATTTTAACACCCATATTAATGTATTTTGAGCCAAAAATCCGGAAATCGAAAAGATTTTGAAAATTTTCTAGAATTTCGAGCAAAAATTTTTTTGAAATTATTTTTTTTGAAATCAGTGTCAAAAGTGGTGTTAATCTCTATTTTCATTTTTTTGTCATTTATCTCCGTTTCCGATTCAGTTGAGTTAGGTGACACCCTAGTCGTACTATCTCATAAAACTAATAAAAAAGTAATGAAAATTGAATTAACTTGAATAAAAAAAGTGTAAAAGTTTTTTTAGGAAAAAGTGTTAATTTAAAAATAATAATAAGTATCATTTTGATAAGATATTAACACCTTTATTATTAAGATGTGCCTAGAATGTTTTTTTACACTGAAAATAGTATCTAAATGAAGTAATATAGAGGAACGAAGTGCAAGTTCCCGATAAACCTATGATATATGAATTGAGTTCCAACCTGGAAAAAGTTTTTTGTTTTTATTGCTTTCGAAAAAACCTGTTTGTAAAAAAAGGGGTTCTTTCTCTATTTTATTTTCTTAAAACAAGCTCATGAAGCAAAAATTATTGAATGAAACAGTTTGTTTCAGTTTAAAGTAAAATATAAATCCGCGAAAAATTAATTGGTGTTTTTAGGCTGATCGCACTTAAAAAAACAAAAATCTTTGGTGGCAGTTGGTAGAAAATTGATACAAAAATGGAAAAGTGTAATTGTTAAGACAAAAAAGTTTCTAACATAAAAACACCAATTGATGATTTTTTAAAAAAAATCACGATTAAAAAACAAGTAATACACGAGTATTACGGATTAAAATGAAATATACAACATTTTTCCTGCTTGACTCCCATTGGGAACGATTGATTATGCTATAAAAATGCTAATAAATGCAAAGGAGACGGGAGAACCGACTGAAATCCGCTGGAGCCGGGGTGGTTGTTGAATGAACCAGTTATTTAGGTTTAGGATTTTTTTATAAATAAAATGGTTTCATTCAAAAATACCGCTCTGACACTGTGGGGACTCAGAAGGAGTAATCCTGTCTCTCAAAACTATAACTTATTTTGGCGCATAGCCTTTATTTGCCATACTACATATTGAAGGATTTTTTTGTTGAAGGATTTTTTTGCAGGGGGTGAAAATGTAGGCAGTGTAAAACTATATTATTTCGAGGCGTATTGAAGAGGTCCGAATGGGAACACTATGTTGAGGTATGGGACGCCTAGAAATGCAAGGCTTAGGGCAGTAAATGATACCTCGACATGAAAATGTACGATAATTATGGAAAAATGAAAAAGTACAATTTATTCAGAGTTTTTTTGATATGGATTTTTTTGAGGTTTCGTAAAAAACTATTTCTGAAATGTAGACATGAGGGTTTGAAAAAAACGGTTTCTCGTGTATTGTTTTGTTTGATCAATAAACCTCAAAAAATTGCAAACTGTTAAGAAACACCCAGTTTTTTTGAAAGGAAAAAATCGAAAAGATATAGTTCAAAAAAGGCATTTTTTTGTAGGAAGGGTAATTTCGAGAAAATCTGAGGTTTTTTATATATATGATTCAAATAGTTTAAAACGCGGAAATATTCAATGATTATATGAGCCTAGGGTACGGGGGCATAGAAATCATTAATGAACTGTTGCACATATATTTTTTTGCGTACAACGATGAAAAAAAGGAACAGTCAAACCATCTGACGCTTATTACATTGGCAGTTTTCGGCGCCGCAGCTGCCTGAAATCACCAGACTATCTATCGGGTCAGATGTACGCCAGGTTTTCAGCCAGGCTAAGGCAAGCTTTTCACCTGAAGCTAATGATGCAAAATCTGAAGAAGATTTAAACATCTGCCAGAACTTTGGTTTGAACTGTTCCTGAATTTCACCGTTGTAAATATGATCAGTCAGAAACTGCATCATGAGGCATAGCCGACCCAAGGAGTTGAATCCAAAGTTGTTTAATCGCACCTCGACGATCCCATTAACAACGCGTGGGTACCGTATTGGATCTTTTGGAGGGATTGACACCAATAAGCTATGAAAATAAAAATATGAATTATACTAAACAACTGGTAAATGCAATAAAGACGATAGAAAAGCAATAAAGGCGAAATTAGAACTAAAGAATCATTTGACCTTTTTCCAAAGTTGCTTCAGGTTTTTTTGTTCCCTTGGTCTCATAAGTATTTGGTCGTTGGTTACGACATTAATTGTAGATCTAGATATTTTAGGGTTTTTTTACTATTAATGATGAATTGTCAATATACTCTAGGTAAAGAGACATTTAGTTTTTTTATTATCTTTTGTTGTTTTTTTGTAAAAATTGCATTTAGTGAAATTCACTCTCCCGTTTTAAAAATGTTTTATATAGACCTAGAATTAACCAAAAATAATGAGAATATTTTTTGAAAAGATTCATCCGTTAAAAATCTAATGGAAAAATCAAATGTTATGGGATGTCCATTTCAGTTTTACGCTTTACAATTTGCGTTTTAAAATTAACGGCCCAAATCGGGTGTAAAAATTGTCACTATTCATAAATAAAAAACGCTTTGTTTGCCATCTCGAGTTGCTATCGGGTATTTAAAATATACTAACTTTCTGGAATCGGTGATTCCATGCCAAACCACTTTGGTGTGGGCATCTCTACCGGTGAATCCGTGCACCAATGCGCAAATCACGCTAAGATGGGACAGTACCCCGTGATCCCTTCCACCACGACCGAAACCAAACAACAACTTTCGGCTGGTTTGAAGGCCCCGTTGATAGTCGTCATATTCGATATTTTCATAGGTTAAGGGCCCTAAAAGTGGAGATTAGAAAGTTGTTCTAATATAAATTTTGAAACATTATAAAAACCCATTTAAATAAAGACAGAAAATGTTATGTCCTTTTTTTCTCATTTTTTTGGTTAAGGGTTTTATACCCTTTTTTTTGTACTCTTGGAGAATCCTGGAAGGTGAGATCAAAATAAATTATGACTCTTTTTTCGTGGTTTTTCTATTATAGACGAAGAATTATATCGAAAGCTTTCCTATAAGAAGCTTTCCGAAAAACTATAAAGATTATGAAAACTTTGTCATGTATAAATTTTAAGACAGTCAGACTACATATTAAAATATGACTATAAAGATTTTTCATAGAAATATCCTTTGAGACACCCTTAATAACTCCCTTAGGAGCCATTTTTTCGAAGAGG
This sequence comes from Oikopleura vanhoeffeni, assembly GCA_004367855.1. Classification (NCBI taxonomy): domain Eukaryota; kingdom Metazoa; phylum Chordata; class Appendicularia; order Copelata; family Oikopleuridae; genus Oikopleura; species Oikopleura vanhoeffeni. The sequence goes on along the minus strand of SCLH01001596.1, from coordinate 61,511 downwards.
TTGTTTCCTATTTTTTTGTTTACATGTATATCATAAAAATCGTGACTAATGGGTGCACATGGGTCAGCTTAAAGCATAAATGTTTCTATGAAATGATTCTCACTCTAAAAATCACTAAAATTGATAATTTGAACATAAAGTTCATGTTAACATTTATGGTATCCCTTATAAAATAAAGGAGTGTAAAAAAAGAATTTCGTAAAAAGAAATAAATAAAGTTCATATTACGTCTAAAGGGTGATGCGTGTTTTATCATAACCTATTGGTAGCTTTTAGCAGTGAAATGTTGTGAATAATAGTTCCAGTTGTTAAAAATGTATGTTATTTTTACCGGTCAGATTGAAGTAATTTTTTCAGTATGGAGTCGAAAAATTAAGGTTTTTTTGTTTTTATCTGAGGAATGACTGAATCGCTTACCTGAAGTATCACGTAGTGTAAATTGACTTGTGATAAGCTGCCCAAATGTCACTACTGATATGCCGATATTGCTTTGCGATAATCCAATATGATGTGGTCGAGAGTGAACCTGATGCACATCATAGATTATTTTTGACTCTAAACAGCGCTGAGTCTTTAATAAAAGCCCGATATCAGTTGGCAATAAAAGCGGAAGGTTCACATTGAATCCATACTTCCGTAAAAAGGTAAGTCTGTGTCCAAGTTTTGCCTCAAGTTCCATTGGAGTGCTTAAAAGGGTGGACTACAGTCAAAAAAATTTTTTTTTGTTTTTCTCGGAGGCACTTTAAATGGACGGACAGTTTTACATATTACGTGGTAGAAAAGCAGTTTTAATAATTTTTTTGAATCCCTGAGACATTATTATTTAACCAAAAAAAAGGTAATTTTTTTCCACACAAATCATTTTTTCTTGTAAAATTGACCCGAGGTGTCATGTTGCAAAATTTGACCCCGGACAAAGTTATCTCCAGAGAAAATTTTTTTTGGAACCAGTGATGATGAAACCGATTGTCAGATTATTCTCGATCACGAGATACCAGCGTTTGGAGGCCTAATTACCGTAAACCATGTTTTGACCATTACGGGGTCATATTACATGGTGAAAAATAATTTTGATATTTTTTTGAAATCACAATGAGATTTTCTATCCCATGTATGGTAATTTGACCTCCTAGGAGTCGTTTCTGAGATTTGACCCCATTGGTGTCGTGTTACAAATTTGACCCCAGAACGACTCTCGGAAAAATTTAAAGGCCAATGGTACCGAAATCAATTACCAAATGGTTATAAATCTCCAGAAACCGTTATTTGAGTTTTTTTTGACCAGTTTTTCCAGTAAACCGATTTTTCAAATTAAGACAAAACCCCCGCCAAATTTTGCTCAAAACCCTCCCAGATTGCACACTTAGTACTGGCTAGAATAGCCGAATAATAAAATTAAAAATCTAAAAATAGCACACCCATAACTATAAATCAATAAGCCGCACTGATAATTATATGTGAGCCAGACGAGATTGGTACTTTCGGCCTCATGATCCATAAATGCATAGTTATTGAAGCGTGCAGCTCGTTGCTCGTCTAACCGCTTATCGGACGAATGTACAAGCGGACCATCTTGCACGGGCAGTTGCAAAAAATTGCATATATCTGGAAAAGCTGCCCTCAATTGACTGATATCTTCCTGTTTTTCACCATAAGTCTGGAATGACTGGTGAATACATCTCACTAGATGTCTCAATGAGTTGTCTAGTGATATCACCATTAGGACACTAAAATTTTATGTGAAAACAAATATAAGAGGATATACATAGGGTGTTTAATCTGGAGATTTCGAAATGATTTTTTTCAAAAGATGTTTTCGAAAATGTTTTTGATGAGAATTTTTTCGAAAGTCTTCCTCGAGGTTTTTTTGAAGTTGCCTAGAGCGACAGCAGAAAAGTTTTTTTGAGAGTTTTTTTTGGATTTTTCCAGTGTAAATTTTCGAAATACTTGGAAATTATTCAACAAAAAAGGTTTTCAAAATTTATTTTCTTTTTTGTTTTAAGAGTAGCCAATGTTACTGAAACATATCGTCCAGGGCAGCTCCTGCTGAACTTTCATAAAGAAATAAAAATCAATTTTTTAGTTGCTTGTGGCGAATTTGCTGGTCTGAAAACCCCCGATTTTACCAATTTTCGTGATAAATTATCATTTTTTCGGAAGAATATATATTTTCCGAAAAAACCTTTTATATCAAAAATACCCGCTATAAAATTTGGCACAAAATAGTATACATGAAAATTTAATTCTAACTAGTCGATTTTGGCCGAAAATCGATTGGTGGACACCTTAGATATACATAAATCTTTTAGGAAATCACAACTTGAAATTATTACTACAAATTGCGTCACTAAAACAACTCCAAAAATAAAAATCAACGATATAAAGAGTTTCTGCCGTAAGAATTCGTATTTTTTTACAGAGTTTTTGTTTTCTGCCATATTACTAGTACCCTATTGTTTTGGGAAACAATCAGTTGAGTTGAAGTTTAAGGTTGGACACTTTTTTCTGTCAAAACTAAAAATCCTGGATAAAAATACAGTTCCTCTGTTTTTAAGGAGGTATGCTCTATAAAAACGATTATTTCGATTTCTAGGGCACGCAAGACTATGAGCAAGTTGCATCAAAATACACAAAATAAAAATCATGGAGACCCCCTCACTTAGCCCCGGCAACTTTATTTCAATTTATTTATTCAACAGGTTGATTTCTGCTACACTTTCATTTAGTGATAACAATCTCGAACCATAAAAATTTTTTTTTGAAAAGAATAAATTATTTAAATATGGGAAACTCCTAGAGATTTCGTATTTTTTTGTGAAGTATTACTTTCACTCACTTAGCAGTGTCTTTTGGAAGTATATATGCGTGGAGTATAGTTTTACCTATATATTTTGCATATGGATAGAATCTAGAACTCAAAAATAGGAATTTTTTTAGGTTTTGTAGGAAAAGACTTTTTTCGAAGCCTTTTCGACTTTTTTAGGATACCAAAAATCATGAACGCGTCACATTAAGAATACTCAAAAAAAGTGTCAAAGTATACAGTCCCTTACAGACGTTTAAAATCACTAGAAGACACCTGTTACTATAAATGAAGTTTTTTTCTGAAAATTTTTTATAAACAAAAATGTTAATGTAGAATGCTCCCAGGTGTCATTACTAGAATCAATAAAAAGCAAAAATGTGGACACTATCACTTGTCAGTCGATTAGTTTCACACGTTATCAAGGGACGATTAGATTTTGGTCGTACTTTTTTAGAAAAAGACTTAAATTGTTAAAAATAGCTGGAAACCATATCGATGGGTTGAAATGCCGGGTTTTTGAGAGGTGGCTCTTGTAAAAAATCTAACCATGATAATTTTTGTGAAATAATTAACGATTTTTTTGCGGCCTTTTTTTGCCATAATAAGATCATAAAAACATTTGAAAGGTTTTTATAGGGAATCCTTTTTTTGACAGAAATTTTAAAGAAAGGTTCCAAAAATACACTATGTGGATGGCAAGGTTATAGCCGAGAAACACTTTCGTTCTTGACAGAAATTATCAAATTGTATAAATCGAAAACACCGGAAAAGGCAATAATTATTCTATTGCCCCTTTGTCAGTGATTGTACAAATGATCTTCCCCGATTTAGTGTTACTAGCTTTTAAATAAAGTAAAAGTACCTAAAGTTCTCTTATAATAAAAATATAAACCCGGCCTTTTAAACCCATCTGGGGTAAATATCACCTAAATAAAGAAAATAAAATCTCTGACTTACGCTTAGGATAATCCTCAGGTGGAAATGGCAGAAAGTATTCAGATAAATAACCAGTGTAGAACGATTCTGTCCAAATTCGGCGAGACGGAGGATGTTTAGTTGAGGGGTCGGGCTGGTCTTGACCGGGGAGTTATTTATTTGTAGAGGTTTTTTTATTTTTTCCGAAAATTGCACGATTTTACAAATATAGGGTGCAAGAAAAATGTATAAAGATTTCGAATGAAATTAAAACTCGAAATAAATTTACTCAGAGAAAGATCTCACATATGATTAGACTTGAAAATTCATGAAATATAGGACGAAACTAACTAGAAGTTATAGTAAGATAAAAATGACCAAAAATTTATCCGAGCAGAAATTTTTTATGGATGTTCAGAACCGTATAATAAAAACCAAAAATAAATAATCCCTAACGAAAAATTGTATTTTTTTAAAAACTAGGTAAAATGACGAATAAAAATTTAAGACTTTCGGTGTGATTTTGCATTTGCATATAAAATAAAAATTGTAGACAGGTATGGTTTATGGTAGAAGGTCAAAGTCCGAGTTTATTTTAAATTGACAGTGAATGGTTTGGCGGCTAGAGTGAGGGTTATGAATTGCAAGATTATCCTTTTTTTCGGCATAGGATTTTCTAGAATTAAAACAGGTTGAAATGGCAGGATTTCTCGAATTAAGGGTTCTTTTTTGTTGTACCGTGGGCAGGTCTGGGATCGTTTGTCACTAAGGGTTGGCGGCCGCGTGCTTACAGATTGTCTAGAAAACCATCCTATAATAATAAAAGGGTGAAAAATTAAATTAAAAATTAATTTAAAAAGTAAGATTTTTTTAAAAAAACATAAAAACCGTAAGAAAACACGATCTCATAAGAAAACTTTTTTTAATAAAAGCGGCACATTTGTTTAAAAAAATGAAAATACTCACCGGTATAGTGGAGCAAGTGGTCGGTGCTTCGGTCATCATGGATTGATCCTTTGCCGAGAATGTTGTAGACGAGGGACGCTCACGAGTTAAATCCTCGTAATCAAAGTTTTCGTCACTTGATACAATTAAGTCAGTTCGAAAAGATTCATGGTTAAATGAAGATAAAGTAAGCGAATAATTGAGATTGTCGGCCAGGCAAACTGCTCTGGGAGTTGAATATAAATAATTACCCTTAACGATTGAAAATGATAATGGGTACATAGAGTAATGCTCATCAACAGTCTCGGCAATACTAGATAGTAAATTTGAGCGGGGGACCTGATACTGTGATTCGAATGTATCGACAAAGTTTTGTAGAGCGCGTACAGCCGTATCATCCTGTAACTCTATAACGTGATACCATAAGTCGTCAAGTGCCTGAAAATTGTGAGAATTATTTTTTTGTTTAAGAAAATTGTTATTTTAAAGAGATTTCTTATTTCAATCCATCTATGATAAAAAAACAGCTTCGTGTAGAATTTTTTTAAGAAATAAGGGTTGAAATATTTTTTCTTTACATATATTAGATATAAAACGGTTTAGTTCCGTTTTTTTTGAAGAAAATATGATTTTCTTTCTGAGAAACATATTAAAACTTACACACGACAGAAGATAACTTTCATTCCCAAAGTATGACTTCAGCTCCCGTACATATATCCCGTCAAAATAATGATTCTGTAAAAAATGAGGTTAATTTTCAATTCAAAAATAAAAAAGTTATAATAAACATATTACTCTTGGGAAGACTTCATAAAGAAACTATAAAAGAGACTACATAGAAAGACCTCTTAAAAAATATTTTAAAAATATTTTAAAAAATATTTTTTTAAAAAAACGTCTTCTCATGAGTAAAGAGTTTTTTAAGAGTTAAAAAACACAAAATTATAAATCTTTACTAACGGTATACATGCGTTTCAGACTTAGCATGAGATCTTTGAGTGTAATGATTGAAGTCACGGATGAATCACTAAATGTTAAAACCCTGAAGTGGTAGGTGATGAGGCAAAGGATAAACTCGCAACGGAAAAGAGTTTCCGGATAATTGGGAGGATATCCTAGTGCCCAGTCTTCATGTGGTCGATTTTTAACGCCGGGGTGAAATCGACATATCCGACCAAACCTTGAGGGTCCGGAATTTACTAAATTAATGAGTAAGAAACGTCGACCATCAAAGTCCGATGGATACGGCATGGCACAATTAACCATGTTCACGACGGATTCTATATTGTGCTGTTTTTCTTGCTTTAGAAATGCAGCGGGTTTGTCCTGAAAAATAAGGTTTTTTTGAGAATAAGGTTATTTTGAAAAATAGCAAGAGAAATAAATCATATAGATGACAATAAAATGCCATCTTTTCGAAGGATCTGTCTGAAAAATGACCACTTGTGATTCGATTTTATAAATATTTTTCCTGATTTAATGTTCTTATGCTTAAGAATAGAATCAAGATCTCTACCTCATGCGTTTTTTGATGATAGATTTGACGGTTTTTTTGAAACACAGTAAATTTGTTTTAGGGCATGAAAATATTTATTAAAAAATTAAGTCCAATTTTTTTAAAAAAAGAAACTAGAGTTTTGAAAAATAAAAACTCGAAATTAATTTTTTTGTACATACAAGGCATTAAAGTTTCATAAAAACACCTTATGGAAATATTGGAACTTACCAAAGCTTCAGATTCATATAAAAGCCACGTGATTCGCTCGGGGTCGGTAATTACTTCACGGAAACCGTCGGAATAGCAAAGTGCTAACTTTTCAAAAGACCGCTCCATAACCACCCGTTGCATGGTGGATCGGTCAATATTCATATCGTTTCAATAAATAAGCCTAATTTGGCAACTAAAAGGACAAAAATTATAAAAAAGTTGAAACATAAATTATTTATTTTTAAAAGAAAAACAATATTGGTATACTAATGACCAAAATTAAAAATTATAATTTTCTCTAGAAGGGAAATTATTTCATCTCTCAAGCATCTTTTTATGAAATAAAAGCTCGTAGTTTTTCAAAAAGTGGTTTTTTTGGTAAAATTGCGATGATGTTACGTGATTGTGAAAATTGGCCAATAGGGAAGCAGAGTGTAAATTTTATGAATCAAAATGAATCATAAATAACTACATCTCGGAAAGATAATGTAATTTTATACATTATAAAAGTAAATGTTTTATCGCAAATATTACGAGTGTATAGGACTGATAATTCCTGGTGGGAAGCTGTCTGTTTGTATCACACTCTTAAAAGTGACCTATTAATAATAAAAGTAACAAAGTTATGTGTGATAACAGATAAAGTATGAACGACATAAAATTTTTTTGTGGTAATAATAGAAAATATTAATTTATGAACCGTCAGCGTTGTTAAGATGTTGTTAAAAGTGAAACCCCAAAATAATTATATAAGCTATAGTGTCGAATTTATTCGTTGAAAAAAATTTTTGCGCCATGAAAATTCGCGTCACAATTTGATATAACTCGTAGAATCGATTTCCGGCATAGTAGATGACCATCACCATTTAATCGCATTTTACGACGCTAACATTAATGACAAGATCCAGTTATAAGTTATCGATTAACTTTTAGACAAAATGACGTATGCAGTAACATATTCTTTCACATTATCGAGCTATAACTAAGTACTATCTGAGCTTGATTACTTAGTTTCCGCGAAAACCACCTTCAAAATCCAAAACTGTAATTCGCAAAAATATTTGAAATCTGATTCGCGCTCAAATAATTTCAATTTTCATTATGTCATCCTTCTTCTCTCACACTGAAAATGGCTGCTAGCCAAACGTCGAAATAAAACCTATCTTTAGAAAATATATTATAAAATGACGTTTGTGCGTTTTTTTTTTAAATTTTTTATTGTATTACAGTACGCTTCGCAACGATATTTTCTGCAAAAATAATTTCAATCACCATAATAAAACCTTTCTATCCCGTAAATCAAAAAAAATCAAACTTTTTTTCCATTACAAAAAAGCCCAAAAATGACTCACTACGTCATATTTATGAAAATAAAATCGCCCTGTCAAAATAGTTACTTTTTTTTCAAAAATGCTTAAATCACTTTTTGCAGATAAGCGAAAGATTTTCTTAGAGTTTTTAAGACTTTTCTTAATTACACCGAAGTTTAAAAACATCACGTGACCTTCAAATTAAGAATAAGATTCTGGTTCAGTACACAATAGTACTCAACATTACCCGAAAAAATTTGTGGCTAATAAACACTTAATTGAAGAGTTTTGAACATAATGATATTTTCCAAAAAGTCACGTATCTTATTTTTCAAAAATAAGGATTTATTTGATACATATTTCAAACCTTATTTCGATTATTCTTCACGTATTTTTATAAGGAACTTTGCGTTTCAATGAGAAAAAAGTCTTAAAAACGTTGAAGTTCATCAAAAATGTTTTGACCGTAATTGAGTTTACTTTTTCAAATTACCATCATGGTGTACGTAGCTCAAATTCCCTTCAATTCAAGTGCATTTAAACTTGCTAAGTACCCTCAAAGAATCGGAAAGCGTCACTTCTTTGAGAAATTCATAGCAACTATGTCAATAGTACTTTAAAGGCCCAGAGAGCCCCAAAAAAAACCCCTGTGAAAATTGACATTTTTGATCTTTGATAACCTTTAAGTACATAAATTGATCCCATAGTTTGCTAATTTCCATGAGAAAGTCGACCCTTCCGATATATTGTGAACTTTAAATTTCATACGATGAACTTTTAATAACCTTACCCTGAACGAGAAATAAAAGTAATTCCAAACATACAATTTTAAGAGTCCTTTACTAAAGAATTTTGAAAAAACATATAATTATATTAACAGAGCGATTAGCCAAATCATTTGAAAGTTAAATATAAGAGTTTAAATATAAATAAAGAGTATAATTTTCATCTTATTATTCACTTTTGTGTGTAATAGACTAATTTTCGCAACTTTTTGTTTCTATCCTCATTAAATGCCTTTTAATTGGTTTAAATTTTTTCTTGTTTTTTCAATTGTATAGCAATGGCTGATATTATTTAGGTATTAAAATGTACGCTTGGCATAACTGAACAAAAAACTTTGCTTATATAGCTCATTCATACAGAACTGCTCACTACTTGCCTGAAAATCCGCAGTCTGTTACCAGATCCATTCTAAAGTCTACGACGTTAAAAACAACCTTTCTTTGCCCTTTGTAACAACACTGCAAAACTGCTATATCCTACTTTTTGTTTTCTTCCTGTTATTCCAAATATACCTGCACTACAACATAAAACGTACATCACTCGCAATTCTCCGACATTAAACGCTGCTCATAATTAATAGAATTACGTTTAACTATATCCCTTAGTACACTTGCTCTAGAACTGCTCACCACCAACGTTAAAACATAGTGCTACGCATTCTCAATCAACGCTTAAAAGGGATAATTATAACCTCAATTGCTAGTAGCATATAGCCTCAGTTTGCTGTTTAAGAATTTAGAACAAATAGCTTTTCGCTATTACAGTATGTACAATCTTCCCGGACATCTCTGAGATTCTTGTTCCCAATAAAAAAACAACACATACCTGTAGTATATATTGATTAATATCAGACATGTAGAAGTTAATATAATAAGTAAGTTCGAGCCGAGTTATATCACTGACTTCCTGACTGTGCTTTGCCTTATATCTTAAGGAGTGCCGTCGATAATTGGGCTCTTTTTTACACATTTTCCAGTGAAGTTTCTGACGTAACCTAGAGTCAGAAATATTCTTTTCCAACGTACCTATGACACAAACTCTTGAGAATTTAGTTACTATTCAATCATCTGATACTTCAAACCTACGCTCAAAAAAAATGTAATTTCAGGTAGGCGTCCCTCAAAAAGCCAAGTAAGCCTACTCCTCATCATTTCTCCTTATCCACTGTTTATTCAAATGTTTGCAAGTAGATGAATACTATTAAATGCACATCACCAAATAGCCTTTTTTGAACATTTTGCTTTATGCACCAGTCAAAAACGCTTATTTTCCGGAGCATTCGCGCAATACCCTACTCCTCCTTTAAATATTATATGGAAAATTCTCACTTTGCTACATCAAATTCATCCGCAAAAGCCTAGATTAAGCTTCAATGTAGCCTCTCTTTTTGATTTTTTTCCAAAATCCAAGAATACGACTTCGTGAATTTATAGTCTTTTTCTTTGTTTTTTCGGGGGAAAAATTTTCTTGGGGAAACTAAAAAAAAAATTTTTCTTAAAACCTACTTATTTAAAAAAAAAAATTCAAATTCAGCAAAAAAATCCTGGAGTTAAAAACTCAATGACGAATTCTCTACCAAAATAGAGCAATCAAAAAGTTATATGAACCTCTAAAAGCCGACTTTTCTTGAAAAAATATCAAAACCAAAAAAAATATTAATAAGTGAAAAAACTTGGCCAGAAAAAATTCTCTACAAAAAGTGTATTAAAAAATTTATTACGTGAAGCTGAATATCGACGCCACTCCTAAAATGACGGCAAGAGAAACTATAATAGAAAAAAGATGCTACCTGGCTTGAAAACCGGAAGATTCAACTGACTGTTTGCGAAACACCCCGCCCAACTTGGGCGGCTCACGCACACCGATTTTGCTCAACGCAGAACTGGTTAAAAACACAGTGCAGTTCCAGAAAAAAATAAGCTGCCTTTTCTACCTTCTCAACTCCGAAACTAAAAACCCAACAATACCATGAAAAAATCAACTCCCAATCGAGTTTCAAAACATTAATTAAACTAAGCAAAATCAAATAAACGTTCGATATCATACAGTCTCTGCCTCTGAAAATAAAAACGCAAGAAATATGCACTAAACCTTTCCCTCCAAACGTCAACATTTAAATGAAAAAAACTCAAAATTTCAAAAATTTTTATGTAATATTTTGATACTGCGTGCATACATTTCTCTGCAGCATCAATTCTCGAATACCGAATTCCATACTTCGAATAGAACACAAATTTCTTTGTCTAATTCTACGGAAGTTTAATTTTTTCCAAAATTAATAGAATCAAAAGTCGAAAACAAGTATTCGTCAATCAAACGCGAAGGGAAATTCTTTCCGTTCGTCTCAGATCATTTTGTAAAAATGAAAAAACTGTTTCGTAAACTTGCCGGATAAATAACTGGCTTATTTGGATTTTAATTTTTTTTTGTTTTCTTCCAGAAAAAGATTCACCGCATAAAACTAACATATTTGGCGATGGAATTTTGTCAATTTGAGTTGTTTATTGTTTATCAAATGCTGCGCACACTACCAGTTCGTTGCAAAGATCTAAATTTATAATAGTAGAAAATGATAAAAAAAAAATTATTTTAATAAAATCATTTCTAAAATATTTTGCTAGGTCTATGGTAATTCTTTTTATTCGTTATACGTCAACACTACTCCGAAAAACATTATCATACGCGACTAATGTTTACTAGTCATTTTTTCAACATGTCGAATCTTCGGATATCTAGCTTCATTCTACTATCACTAGCGCGTTTTAACTTATTGGAATCCGCATTCACAAACTCAGTTTCCACTCGCGAATCGTATCATCTTTGTTTATTTTTAACAACAGAAACTGCGCATGACGCTGCAACCAAAATCAGCCATGGAACACACCCCCCTTAACTCCCGTAGTGTTTTCAGAGCCATCCGTGCTCAAAGACTCTAATCGAGCACTTAGGACCCTTAAGCTCATGTATGAAAATTACAAAGCTGATCGATCGACTTATTTGGCCAAATTACTTTGTCCGTTTTTTTCCGCGAAAATTTTAACTCTATTACAGTACCCTACTTTTCTGCACAAAAAATAAATCATCAAATGAAAAAGCCTTTGAGCCAGGATCCAACAAAACCAATTCTAAGACTTTTATCCCATTACACCATAGCCCGCAAAATCATCATCGTGACCCGTTCACTATTTAGATATAAGGTTCGCGTAATAAAAAGTACGTACCTCGTTTTTTCAAAATTGTCTAATCAAACATTCCTTAAATCAACTTTTTCGAAAAGACTTGAAAGGGTCCTCTAGAGTTCTTAAGACTTTTCCATTACACTTTAAAGTCCAAAAACGAATCACGCCTGACATTCAAATTAGAATAAGTTTTGTTAAGTAAACAAATCTGTACATTTCTGGACTAAAAAACTTTCGATTCCTCACATTGACCCCGAAAGGATTAAAACTAAAATCACAAAAAACTACTTGTTTTAAAAACACAGTCTTACTTTCCAAAAATCAAAATAGATCAACATAAACGCTCCGAAAAATCTTTAGGTCCAATAAACACCCAATTCAAGATTCTTTGACATCATATAAATCATTTTCCAAAAAAAAACTCACCTGATCTCTCATTTTCGACGACACATCAACGATTAATTTATGACATAATATTCAAACCTTATTTCTGGTCATTATTTCGCTCCACGTGATTTTTATTCGGACTTTCGTAATGTGAAAAAAAGTCCCTTAAAAACGTTTGAATGTTGACCCTGCTAATTTTCTGACGGAATTGAGCTACTTTTCAATGATTGTACTATGTTTTTTTCCAAAAGCTACCTCAAATCACTTTGAAACCCCTTACAAAGAATCGAACCGAATTTTTTCTAATGTCTTTTATTGCATTACAGTATGCCCGGTTTAAATAGAGCATTTCTAGAAGCAAATACTATTATCAGTAAGGAATGGCTAGCGGGAAATAAATCAAGAGAAGGTATTCACCGCAGAACAATTAGCGTCAATAAAACATTTAAGACTCATTTCTACATCGAAAAATTGAGCATAAAAATATCTCCATTCTTTTTCGCAGAGCCTGCAATATCCAAATTGGCGACGGTTTAATAATTTTTAATTGAAAAATGTCAAATTAATCCTTAATTGTGTATTTATCACTTGTTTGTGACCAGAATCAGCTAAAATGAGAGACTTTTATTTCCTGTATTCACATGATAACACTTTTATTCAACAAACTGTTTTTATAGACTGTACGAGAATTTTGTGAAAAATATGATTATCAATTGAAAAAAAATATATGTTGATAATACATCTCTCTCGTTCTATCATGCTGATTTCAAAAACTTAAATTAAATTAAACTTATATCACTAAATTTATACAACTAAAATAAAGAAATAACGGGTCAACTCAATTAAACGGAAAATAACCGTGTAATTTTTTTTTGACCAAAATAATAGTTCGCCAAATTGAAACCAATATTAACCAGTTAAACAACAGCTACCATTTAGCGACGCCATGCCTGCCAAGTGAAACCCCTGCCACGTTAGTAGTCTGAAAACGACATACCTATGCCACCCACACTACAACTCAACCAAAGTCACTACTTTGCGAAGCTTTATTTTGAACAAGGCAGTGAGTTTGGAAACTACCTTCATTGAAATGTTTCGAAATTTTTAGTATCGTTAATCATCTATCGAGAGAGTGCGGGGAACTTATGTGTTTTTATTTAATTTTCTGGATCTCTCCGAAACGTTATTCTTGAAAAAAACATGGTAATAACGCATAACAAATTCATTTAAAAACCAACATCTATAGCTGCCTGAAATAAAGAAGTGTCTTGCGTGTCAGCAGACGGGTGAGTGTATTTTCAAAAGTTGTGGTTATTATTTGATAGTGCGTAGCGTCGATTTTCTAAATTGCCATAATCTTCAAACAACAAACACAGGCATATTCTGGTCCTTTACGGCTTTTACCGTAAATTTTCCCAATTGCAAATTAACACCCACATTTGTTTACTTATACTAAAAAAATTTTTAAATTCCGCCCCAGTGTGTTTTCTATTCATTTAAATATTGGATTTTTTTTTAAAAAAGCACCCCCAGTTTAAAAAATCCCTCCTTTTTCCCTTTTTCCCCTTTTTTTGCTTTTTTTTTTTTTTTGGGGTGGGGGGCGGGTNAATACGTCATTTTGTCTTAAAGTTAATCGATAACTTTATAACTGATCTTGTCATTAATGTTAAGCGTCGTAAAATGCGATTAAATGGTGAATGGTCACTACTTGCCGGAAATCGATTCTACGAGTTAATACTCAAATTGTGACCACTTTTTTCATCGCAAAAATTTTTTTTCAACGATAAATTCGACACTATAAGCTTATATAATTATTTCTGGGGTTCTCACTTTTTAAGATAGGGCTCCCGGGTATGACCCTATTCATACCCCTTTTTGAAGTTTAGACCTGGAATTTTCAACCTGTTCTCTCTAAGATGACAAACTTTTCTAGAAAATTTTTTAATTTTTTCTGTTGTAGTGACTACAATGTAGTCATATTTTAATTGTTTGTTTTATTATTTGAATGTTAAAAAATAAATAAAGTTATCATAAAATCAATTTATTTTGAGACCATTTTTTAGATAAATTTGAATAGCTTATATGTGATGGGTTATAAAAAATTGTCATCGATAATTCTTTTAGTAAATTTTTTCCCTTTTTTTGCTACAATACTAATCGTGGAAGTGGTTCCGAGCAAAGAATATTATTGCGTAGGTTAGAGCATCTAATAGGATTAATCAGAATAGCGCCATATTAACTCTCGTAATGGCCGACAATTTTGGGACCCGTAGTGACTTCTGGTCATGCGTGACCAGACGTTTTTAATCAAGCGTATAGCCGAATATTCATTTTTAACATATATTTTATCTTTGTGGAAAAAAAATTTTTATTTAAAAAATAATATAAAGGCATCAAATGTGATTAAAGCATAGATGATTAAGGGTCTTAAATTGCGATTCAAGGGCATCTGGTCACGCATGACAAGAAAGTCACTACGGGAGTTAAAGCTAACCCCCCACAACACCAACCCCTCGGAAACCTCTTTGACATAGAATTTTTATAACATATTTTAGAAATTTGCATTGAAATTATTAAATATTTTCCGCCTACACATTTCTCTATAGTTGTAGATATGTTTTTTGAAAAAATCGACGAAAAAATTATCGATGAAAATGGTATAGGCTTTACCGTATAGCCGTGTAACATACTGTATGTTATAAGCTTTAACATAATGCAAAAATTTTGATGTTTATTCATGCCATGTTTAACAGTAACGTTATCTTGCTTAATTGAGGATTTGAGAAATCAGCTCGGACCTGACGGACCGTTAGATCTTAAAATTGATCAAGCTGAAATGAAATGAGAAAAATAAAAGATCTGATATATAAAACTATCAAAGCGTCAAATTGTCAGATTTGTGAATATCATACTCTTCGAGTTTAGAGCGGTCTGTGGTGTAAATAAAGCAAGAGTGAAAGAAATGGTTTCTTCTTCACTATCGAATCGTGGGAAAAAAAGTATTATGAATAAAATATGACGCTCTGATTGGACAAAGCGACGCAACTCACGTCTAAATAATAGAAAAACGTAAAAAATGCTTTTATTGTTCTAAGCTTTTTAGCGTGGGCGTTAGATCTCTCTTCATCATACTGAAAGTTCACCATCGCAAATTAATTATTAACAAGAATCTGTTTTTCACGCATTAAAACCTACAGAGAATATTTTTTCGACGATTTTCCCGGTAATGTATGGCAACATTTCATACGATTCTTAAATATTCTGTTATATTCAATTTTTTGAACAAAATTGACCGAGTTATTCAGATTTTAGAAAGAATTTCTGAATTTCATTTTTACCGTTTAAAAAAAAAAAAAAAAAAAAAAAAAAAAAAAAAATCAAAGGAGATTTTTTTAAACCGGACCTCCGGTAATTATTTGTGACGTCTACTTTCCGCAACATCTTTGTTTGATTCAATTTAAAGCAAAATTGAACGAGAATTAACAAATTTTGTGTGAATTGAGAACATATTTTTACCAGTTTTTGATTGCACACCGGTGAGCCATTTTTACCAGAATCAAAAATTTACTTGCAGTTGACAGAGAAGGTTTAGTCTCCCGTATTTTGTTTCTCATATTTTATACTGCCGTTATCGACCCGTTTCAGTCCAGCTGGAGGAAAAGGCTAATCCCAGCAATTCCAACATTCTACACCCACAACCCCCTTAATTGCCGCCAGCTAGGAGCTGACGGGTGTTATAAAAATTAATCAAGCTGAAATGAAAATTTGATTATGTAATACAAAAAATAAACGATCTGACACAAAGCGTCAGATTCTGATACATAATTTATTTGTTTTTAATTCACCAAAGCGTTCGAAACTTTCGTTTTGCTTGAAAAAGCTTATACAGGGGAGGCTGAATATCGTCGAAAGTTTTTTGCCGAAAAATTAAGAACTTTCGGCAATATTGGCAGTTTCGGCGATATGAGGACAGAAATAAAGTTTATTGTAAAAAATAAAAAAAACCCGTGGGCGTTCAAAATGACGTCATAATTTGACCAGTTTTTTTTAATTTAATGAGGAGTTTTACAATAGTTTCAGGTGAACTAGAATACAAAAATGTGTAAAATTAACTTCTTCAACGAGTAGATTTGGGATATTCAATTTTGAAATATGACGTCATTTATGACGCAATTCAAGAAATTTGTAATACAAACCTCAAAAGCCCTCGCAATTTTGGCGATATTGGCTCTCTCGTCAATATGGGCACTGGAAGAATTTTATCGAAAAATCATGAAACTTCGTAGGTATTTTAGACGATATTGGCAAATTCGCCGATATAGGGCCCCTGTAATTCATCATACTTTTTCGAGTTCAATTACCAGCTGAGACCAGACAGACAAGTAGATTTACAGATTATGTAAAATAAGTCTACCAAAGCGTCGGCAACTTTCGTTTCTAGAGCTCCATCACATTTTTTCTAGTTTGATAATCAAATTTTGATTACTCCCAGCTGGAACCTGACAGACCGTTAGTTTGAATAATTGATCAAGCCGAAACAAACTTAGAAAACTAAACGATATGATACCATGACGATATAGTACATAAATCGGACTCGAAGGATCGTTTGTTAAGAAAATTGATCAAGCTGAAATGAAATGAGAAGTATTAACAATCAAAAACATAAATCTACCAAAGCGTCAGCAATTTTCGTCTTGCTTGAGAACGCTGCATCATAAGTTTTTAGGTTTCAAATGCACGTGACTGTTTCGTAGAATTAAGGGAGCGTGCTTTCCGTACCCAAATTGGCCAATCGCTTTTTTCTGTCCCTCCTATTACTTTGTTTACCGTGGGTACAAGCACGCCCGTGGCTTTTCTGCTACCCAAATTGGTCTTTATTATTTATTTTTTTTAGACCAATTTGAGTAAACTAAGCACGCCCGTGCTTTCCGTACCCAAATTGACCTAAATAAAAAAAAATAATGCAGACCAATTTGGATACGGAAAGCACGCTCCCCATTTCAACACCCAGGATTTTTTTCGTTTATGAAAATTTTTCAAAAAAAATGGATTTTAAGGTCAAATTTTCGAGATTTTACAAGGGGTGCAAGACAGAGTTCTAGCAACCCCGTATAAAGAGCTAGAGCTCTTATTTTTTGGCATAAGAAAATTAAGCGTTTTTAGTGAACCATTTTCAAGGATTAGGGTAGGCGACCATGTGGTCGACCTTACATAAGCGGTCAAAGTTCGAGGTCAATTTCAAAATCATCGTATAGACCTAAAAGTACCCTCAAAAGAATTGGAAGGGTCGATTTCCTCATGAACGTATTAGAAACTATGGGTAAATTATCAACTGTAACGTCGCTAGCAAGCAAAAACTGGTCAACACTCAAGGTCAATTTCAAAGTCATCGTATAGACTTGCAAGTAGCCTCAAATAATCGGAAGGGTCGCTTTTCTGATGAACGTATTAGCACCTATGAGTCAATAATGTACTGAAAGGTCGCTAGAGAGCAAAAATGTCATAGTATAAATTATTTTTCCCCGAAAAAAATATTTGATAACCACTCAAAAAGTTTTCCAATCTTCGGACCGGAACTCATCATTCAAAAAGCTCAGTTCTTGTAGAGGCAGATAATGCTGAGCCTTATGTATGTAAATATGGTCCGTTTCAGACCCAGCGTAATTACTTAAGCGACAAAACTAAGGTGGAAGTACACTGTATTAATGTTTATGATTTCAAAACGACCAATTCTGGATCTGAAAAGTTTACAAAACGGAAAAGAATAAAAAATCTCTTGAAGCTGTTAAGGGAGTGGGCGTCGGTCTCTCAGCTTCACGTATAATACTTCTTGATACACCTATTTTGTAGCGAATTTTCTGCCAAGTTTTTTCACTTATAAGATTTTTTTGGTTTTGAGATTTTTTTCAAAGAAAAGTCGGTTTTTTCGGGGGTTGATTAAAGGTTAAATTAAACGTGACGAAATTGAGATTTCTCTAACTGTTTTGATTCCCTATTTTGTAGAAATTTGTCACTGATTTTTTATCTGCCAGGATTTTCTGAATTTTGAATTTTTTTTCAATAAAGTAGGTTTTAGAAATTTATATTTCAGAATTTCGACAAAACTAGGAAATTTACAAGTCGTTTCTGAGACTCTGGAGACAAAATTGAAAAAGGCTTCCATTTAAACCTTTATCAGCCTTTGCGGTGAATTTGAAGCACAAATTAGGAAATTCTTCTATTTTAAAGGAAAGTAGGCTTTTGCGCGAGGCTCCAAATAAGCTGTTTTGACCACTAGAGCAAAAATTTTTAAAAACGCTTCTTTTTTGGTGACGGTATTATATATACATTCTAAATTGCAAATATCAATAAAGTTATGAGAGATGAATGAGAGTAGGCTTTTGTGCTTTGAGGGACGTAGGTTGAAGTATCAGATGAACTTGAATAGTACTGAGTCATATTATGAATAACTGTTTTGTTAGCGATCAAGATATCATATTTGAATCTGAGACCTTTAATAGCTAGAGTTTCATTGTGTAATTTGTAACTTATTTGTCATTGTAACATGTAATGGTTGTTCAGAAATACAAGATGTGTACTTCTCTTTTCTCTCGCAGTTATCTATTCACAACTTCGAAATTTTTAAATGTCACGTGTTATTCACTTATTCTATCTTGATTCAATCAGTGACAAATAAGTAAATTGATATTTTTTCCAGTTTCCAGTCAAAGTAGTGCCTTTAGATAGGCTTTTAGGTGTGCGGCGAAGTTCTCGTTTCTGGGCGCGATGAGGTTAATATTCCATTAATCTATCCGGGATATATAAATTATTATGTAGAGTTGACCATAAAAAAACATCAACTATCTATCGTATTCTGTCGGGAACTAAGCTCGGCCTGATGGCAGGCTCATTGCATGATATTTTACAGTTTTAGAGGGTAGAGCGGCTCTACTAGAGCCCACAAAAAAGTTTGCCCACAAAAATGTTATATGATAGTTAGCATTTCCACCATTCGATTTTGGGCCAAAATCGACTAAACAGGGTTGTATTTTGAAATATAGATAGACTAAAAAAATAATTTATGGTGGTTATCCGACAACAAATGAGAACAATTTCGCCAAAAAATTTTAGATAATCGTTTGAGGGTGAAGCTTTATTTGAAATAAATTAAATTGGTTATAAACTGTAAAATCTTTAAATAATCCAAAAACACTCAAACTTATCACGTTGACGACCTCTAGCGAGAGAATCTATTATCGGTTCACCACAAGACCACCAATATTTTCCGGGCCAGTTTGGTATTATATCAAAATTTCAGACCACATTTTTGGCGGACAATGTCCTCTTAAAAATTTTGCTTATAATAGTGTAAACGAAAAAGACTTGTTCTTAATTCAACTGTTCTATTTGCTAATATATATCATTAATACATTCAGGATATCGATAAACCTATTCTAGATATAGAAGTATCAACAAGCTCTTATTATTCCTGTTGCAGTAACAATGTACTGTAACATGTACATTTTTTGTTTCAAATTGGCCATAATCTTAGATATAGAAATTATTATGCAGCTTGTCAAAATATTATTGTTAATTCGACTGGTTTATCAGAAAACATTACATACAGGGGGGGGGGGCCAATATCACCGAAAGTTTTTTGCAAAATAATTTGGCGATATTGGCACATTAGGCGATATTGGGCACTTTCGGCGATGAAAGAACAAAAATAAATTATTTCGTTCAAAAAATGAAAAGGCACATATGACGTCATTTCCAACGCCTACGCCTTTTCATTTTTTGAACGAAATAATTTATTTTTGTACATATGATATGTCAAACAATTTTCAATTTTATAATGAGTTTCACGATAGGTTTGAATGACGTGAATCACCAAAATTCGTAGAATTTAATACTCCCTCAAACGCAATCAAATAAAAGTTGATTAGAGTAGATTTGGGAAATTCAATCCTGGAAGTGACGTCATTCATGACGCACACAAAGTAATTTAGTTATAAATCACAAAAAAATTCGGCGATATAGGAACAGGAATTATTTTAGCTTAAAATCGTGATTTTGCGCAGGTTAAATTCGGCGATTTCAGCACATTCGGCGATATTTCCAATATCATATTGTGCCAGCGATATCGGGCCTCCCTGTATATTACACATATATACTGCATACATATATACTGTATAATATACAGAAAGTCACATTTTTGCTTACAGTGTTTTTTTACTTGCGAAATGAAAATTGTCATTTAGATAATTACGGCCAATAAAAAATGGTAACTAGGTGGATTATATTTTCTAACCCTTGACATCGGCTATAGCTTAGCTTTCAAAATAAAATCCACCTAATTACCATTTTTAATTGGCCGTAATTAGCAAAATGACAATTTTCATTTCGCAAGTTAAAAAAAAACACATACTGTATATTCTTACTTTTTTGCAGGAGCTAACCTTAAGGATGTGGGCGACGATAATTGGGCTCTTTATTTTTACACATTTTCAAGTGAAGTTTCTCGAGAAACCTGGCTTCAGAAATATTATTTTTTTTCAAAATACGTAGTACAACTCTTTAGGGAAGGTGCCAGTACTATCAGAGGCATCTGATACCTCAACCTACGCTTCAGAATGATTTTAGTAGCGTCCCTAAAAAAGCACTAAAAGTCTCTCCTCATGTTCATCTCTTACACTTTGTGTTCTGTTATTTGCGATTCAACTTCAAATATAATGCGCACCTGCCGAGCGAAAGAAAAATTTTCAAAAAATTTTGCCCCTAGTGGTTCAAACAGCCGGTATTTGGGGCCTCACGCACAAGCCCTCTCTCCTTGAAATATATAGAAAATTTTCAATTTGTGTCACAAATTGACCGCAAAGCCTGGAGATAAGGTTCCGAGCGGAGAGTTTTTTCTGATTTTTTTCCAAAATCGAACGACGTGTGAATTTCTAGTTTTTGGTAAAATTCTGAACTATAAATTTTCTAAAACCTACTTTTTTGAAAAAAAATCCAAAATTCAAAAAAAATCCTGATAGTTAAAAAACTCAGTGACAAATTCTCTACAAAATAGGGCAATCAAAAAGTTATCTTGAGATCTCAATTATTGTCCATCCTTAATTTAACCTTTAATTTCAACCCCGAAAAACCGACTTTTCTGGTTTGAAAAAAATCGGTCAAAACCAAAAAAAATCTTTAAGTTTAAAAACGTTGGCAGAAAATCTCTACAACATAGGTGAATCAAATAGTATTACTACGTGAAGCTGAGATATTCGTCGCCCAACATCCTTAACATCAAATTAAAACGTTTGAATTTACAAACACGTAGGTGCTTCACAGATTAAATGCTCATATGACAATCAGTGGTGTTCAATTAGGTTACAGCAAAAATCTTAAAAAATTATAAGCAAAAAAATGATGACATACAGTATGTCAACTACTGTCTATATTCTCATTCATGAAGTTAACGTTTTCGAATTTTATTTTTTTAATTCATTATCAAGCGTTTTCCTCAAAATTTAAATACAGAAACTTTAAGTTCACAATAACTTTTTTAAATCTAGAAATTTTCCTAGAAACGTATTCGAGGTAAATGTAACATACTGTATGCTCCTTTTTATTTGACATAAATCATTTCACAACTAACACTAATTAAATTATCTAATTGGAGAAAAAAAAGGCGATTTTCTACATTTTTCGATATATCGATAGTTATGCCTTGGTAGGTCTATACACTTATCGCCTATCTTTAAACTAGAGCATAATTGCTTAGACCTACCAAGGTATACTTATCGATATATTGTAATTTACATTAACCTTTTTAGGATTAACCTATCCTCAATAGATATGACTATCAACAAGCATTTTTTGTCTGTTATAGTTTTGTATGTAACATTTTTGTTCCAAATTGGCCATCAATCTCGGGGATCGGCATGAGGAAAAAAATTCATATCGGATCGAATCAATGAGTGGTGAAATTTAAACTAAGTATCAATTACTACGATCGATTAAAACAACGTTTCGATTTTGCAAGCATATTTTAATCGGGTCGTATCGACCTACCAATAAATTTCAATTGTATCGTGTCGGATCAGCTGATAACTACATTGGTTCGGATCGTGTTGGAAAAAATCGATACAATTCGATTCGATTTTATAATTTTAATACGATTCGATCTAGTTTTGCCAATCCCTGATCGATCTGTTATTATTTATTTTATGCTAAACGTTTCGCTGTTCGCAAGGTCAAAATGATAAGTTTCACTGTTTGAAGACTTAAAGTTCAAATATAAAATAGTGCGCTAGATTTAAAAAAAAATATTTTGAACCTGAAGCGATCTAGACTCGAATCACTGATCAGTTACTCTGTATTTAGGCTTGATATATCCTGTTCAGACGGAATTAGCAAAAATCTCGAGAGAGCGATATCAGTGTGGTGTGAAATAAGGATTTTAAGCCATGAGTGAGAGTAGAGGTTGCCTGTCGGCCAATTGGGGACGGTTTTTCCCTATCTTGTACATTCTCACGTTTTTGTGTTCACTCCTTTTGCAGAAGAGATGTCAGGAGCGTTAGATTTTGTTAAATTACTATCAACCAATCTTTAGAATTGCGTTACATTAGTGAATCACTAATAGTGATAAAAATTTAAAAAAATAGTGTAATCGATTGGTTTCGTTGAAATCCAAACATTTGAGTGAACTTTTTTATTTTGAATCCAGCTTTTAGATCATTTGTTGAATAAGTTGACATTTTTACACAAATGAATTTGTGAAGTCGACATGTAAAACTTGTCGAAACATTGAAAACAAAACGAAAATGGCATGCCCATCATAAATACGGTCAATGAAATTATTTCACGAAGTTAGCAATTCTTGTAAAAAAAATATGACGCATTAATAAGAAGTTATACGCACTTTTTGCAAATTGTTGTAAAAACAATTTAAGAGGGTGGTCACCGCCATGGCGTTTGCTTATTAAAATCGACTCGATTTCGATGAATTTTTCAAAATAATTTAGCTTTATAGTGTGCCTTCATTTGAGTTGATAAAATTTCAAAATTCATTGTCTGCTCAGTGTCATTTTTTGGAAAGTTGTTGGTGGCAGGTCGAACAAGCTATACTTTATTATTTTCAGGCTGTAGGATTGTTTTTCAAAATTCTAATACATACTGGATAACGTAAATTTCCTTTTGCCAACCGAAGTGGATCTTGAAAATGATTATGAATCATAATTTATTATCTCTATAGACTATAGTGGGTGTTCGAATCCCACTAGTGTCGAATCCTCAACCGTTTAATTGGCCGGGGGTTGATCGGCTGATATAACGCAACACTCAACTTTGGCGCTCCCAATATCAAGCACCCTTGCCTATTATACCCATGAAAATCACTTAGACCACATTAGTGGGATTCGAACACGCGCTATAGAGATCATAATCATTTTCAAGATCCACTTAGGTTGTAAAAAGGATATGCAGTGAAGGCAACACGTTACAAATAAACTACAGCTGATTTTAGGTTATTCATGTGTACTTTTCCAGATACTTTACCTCAAAACCTGCAAAAATCGTGCTTTTACGACCATCATCCCCTTAATTGCACGAAAATATCGTCAGTAATGCCGCAGTACTTTATTGTCATGCGAAAACAATATTTTTACATAAAGTACAGAAGAACTTTTCGTATAATTTGCGGCCAAGTTGTAAAATTAACATGCTCGATCAACAAGTATTACATTTTATGTTTACAAACAGGTATCATCACAGACTCTGCGGCTTAAGACGTCGGTTATAAATTAATTCAGGGTACTTTGGGTGGCCAATATCAATTTTGAATTACAGTCACATAAAATGACAAAATTTACGAAAATTTCAATTTTTCCTCCCGATATTTTCAATGTGCTTGTAAGTAGGTCGGATCAGCTCAAAAATAAACACGGGTTTAAATTCTCAGGGTTCTCGAACTTATTTGATCAGGTTTGAATTCTAGGGAGGATTAAGTAATATCCTTTTCCCAACATAAGTCCATCTTAAAAATGCTTGCTATCTCTATGCTGCACGTGTTCGAATCCCACTTATGTTGGCTAAGTGATTGTCTTGAGTATGATTATAGGCAAGGTTGCTTGATATTGGGACCGTCAAAGTTGATCAGTGTGTAACTACTCAAGCAATCACTAAGACAACATATATGTGGGATTCGAACACGCGCTAGTAGAAAGATAGCAAGCATTTTGAAGATGGTCTAAAGTTGGGACTAAAATGGTCCTGGAAAACGGGGGTTTCGAATATTCTAAAAAATGAGCATTTAATCATGGAAACGGTACTTTTGACAAATTTTATCATACAATAAAAAAGAAACTGACTTTCATTTTGGAAAAGGTTGCGAAGCCTCATAAGGAGGATTTGAAATGAAAAATTTGAAAACACAAAAATGGGTATCGATGTTTTTAAGCTTTCTTGTAGAGAATTTTTTTCTGGTCATTTTAAGACGCAGGATTTTTTCGGTTTTGAGATTTTTTTTCCTAAAAAACGGTGCGAAAGGTTATCTTTTAGTCCTCGGGTTCTCACGGGAGTTAAAATCAGGGGTCGGCAGATTTTTTGAAATCGTTTGCTCTGCTCTGCTCTAGCACCATTTTTTCTTCGGTTCGCTCTGCTCTAGGAGCATATTTTGAATGGTTTGCTCTGCTCTGCCCTGATTTTTCAAAACGTTTGCTCTGCTCTTCTCTACCCTGATATTTTAAAAAGTCAGCTCTGCTCTGCTTTAAAAAAAGTAGAGCAGAGCGGTAGAGCAGAGCAAACTGAACTCGATATCAAAGGGTTTTCCACAAGGGATTTTCTTGTAACGTTATCGGATGTACCGGCTGGTCAAAATTAACTGGTAAAGTTTAGCTTCCGGTACCGAAAGTGATATTTCAATGATTTACATGTACCAAAAGATGCGCAATTATCTTTTTTCCGGAAACGGTATTATAAACTAGGTGTCATAAATGACCACAAGGTGGCGCTAGAAGGCAATTTATAGCATGAAAAAATATCACTTTCGGTTTTCACTCAAAATATAAATTCCCCTCTGGCGCCACCTTGCGGTCACTTATGACCTCTAGTTCATTACTGTTTCCAGAAAAACGATAATTGCGCATCTTTTGATACATGTAAATCATTATGGTACCAGAAGCCATACTTTACTGGTTAATTTTGATCAGCCGGTACATTCGATAACGTTGCAAAAAAATCCTCCTGTAGAAAACCCTTCGCTGTCGATTCAGCTTATTTTATTTGTGATACCGCAGCGGTATTACCGCTATTTTAACTCCCGTGAGAACCCGAAGACTAAAAGGTCACTTTTCGCACCTTTAAACCGTTTTTTTAAAAAAATCTCAAAACCAAAAAAAATCCTAGGTCTTAAAATGACCAAAAAAAATTCTCGACAAGATATGAAATAACCCTTTTTGGTTATCAAACTAATAATTGTCAGGAAAAGAAAAACTTGACCAAAAACTATCTTTATTTAAAAACACAGTTAATTTGATAAGAAATAACAGTTAATTCACATGTTTTATTAGATTGTAGACCACAAGGTGTGTGACAGTCAGCTGGTCAGTTAAACGTGAAGATAACTGACCGTAAAGGTTATTATTAAGAATGTTGCCAT
This sequence comes from Oikopleura vanhoeffeni, assembly GCA_004367855.1. Taxonomy (NCBI): domain Eukaryota; kingdom Metazoa; phylum Chordata; class Appendicularia; order Copelata; family Oikopleuridae; genus Oikopleura; species Oikopleura vanhoeffeni. The sequence continues at coordinate 35,851 of SCLH01001596.1, read as the reverse complement.
TATGATAAAATCCAATATTTCTTAGATTTTATCGGGTGTTATGAATCACAAAACGCGATAATGAATGTAGTGTATGTCTACAAGAATGGTTTGGTAATTCGTAAAAGTTCAGTGTTCGATGACATTTTCTAATTATTAAATTAAGCTGATCATCACGCTGGAAAGTATCGCTTGATGATCATAATTTTATAATGAATAAATGACAGTGGCAATAAGCAACACAGTAGGTTATGGTCAAAAGTTGGGTTAGACTCGACTGATCGCCCATTTTTTGGGATCAGAGAAGGCGTCAATCACCTCACGTGACTTGAATCATTGACTGCTCCCTCATTTTTTCCACATAAAATACGTTCAAAGAACTACGTTAGAAATACTAACTTAGAATACACTATAAGTGGAATTACCGTTAGAAAAATGCACAACCCTGCAATAAGCTAATAAACGCTAACTCTTATTTAAGTGATATCGGTATGATTTATTCAACCCTCAGTTCCCCCAGTATACAGGTGGTACAGAATAAAATAAGTTATCGATATCGCAGGCGTCCGGCAGGTCACCCAAATCCGCACTCCCCAAGGAGGTGTCAATCCCTCAGTAATTCTTATTCTGGAATCAAGCACTACACCAAATTTTGCGCTAGACTGTATGCACAATAATCAATCTTTAATCACGTGGAATTAATGTCCGAAAATTATTAAAAGTATCGATTTAAAAGTATTGTAATGGGTCAAAATTTTAATCCTGTCGATATTAAATTGAATATCATGACAAAAACTGCTAATTTAAATTTTCAAGAAAAATAGATTTTTTAAGTATTTTTTTCAAAACTGCATCAAATAATTTAAAGAGATTCAACACTTCAAGGTAAAAAAATACGATTGTGGGGATAAATCCAGAATAATTCGGAAAGATGTTATTTGAAAAATGAAACTAAATATTTGAAGAATAAGTTGACCGTTAATTATTTTATTCAGTTTNCGAAATTATTTCTGCTGTATTTAGAAATTTTATATTTTTGAAGATTTGTGATATAAAATTGATATAAAAACCTGAGATATTTTTTGTTAAAATTGTAACTCTAAAAATCGAGCATACAAACTGAACTTCCATAGATCAAGAATTCGGTAACGGGAGCAGGGATCGGCTAGAAAAGTCGTCCTAGAAAAGTTTTTCACCTTCCAGAAGATGGAGAATTAAATTTTATACAGATAGAAATTTGTAATTTTTTTCTAAAAAATTTGAAAATGCAGGAAATTACTCATACAAACTGACTTTCCATAGTCCTAAAAAGTAGTCCTAAAAAGTATTCTGATTTTCAAACGATACAAAATTACATTTGATTAAGAAAAAACCGCGAAATTTTATTCTTAGAATTTAGAAACTCGATTAAATCTTGAGTTTCTGTATATCAAATCTTACAAAAGTGTTGCATGAAGCCCGCAATAGAAAAGTGTTGCATATCTCCGGTTCACACTGATGGTAATTTGGATCAGGCTTGTAAAAGGGATGGGTTTTGCGTGGGTTTTCCATCCCTTTTTTGCGTAGGTTTAAGTAAAAGATAGGGGAAAAATGGGGATGGGGATAGAAAATCCGGTCGGGGATGCATCCCTTTACAAGCCTGATTTGGATAGCTGGCCCAGCTTGGCGGAATATCCCTTTATCACCTTTTGGTTAGAATGCGTAGCCACAACGTTAAAATCACACGTTAAAAGGAGTAGTGGCTACGCATTCTAACCAAAAGGTGATAAAGGGATATGCCAGCTGCTAACATTAACATTAGTGCTGATTTGTTCATGGTCATTTAAAGAACTAGGATTTGTTTAGTTTTCGAGATTTATTTCTAAAAAAATCAGTTTCAATGTGCAAAATTAGAGATTTACTTTTCAGCTTTGCGAAAATAAAATCAGCTCAAAAGTGTCGCTGATTGCATTCACTGTTGCCTAAGGTGTTCGTTGCCTATTGCCGTCATTCACTGTAGTTCATCTGGGTTATGCTGAGTGCAAAGGGAGTCTTTTTAAATTTTAGAGCCATTTTAATAAAGAATAATTTGATCAGAATTAAATGTTTAATACTTGTGCTCGAAAATTTTTTCATTATTTTGCACGTGAAATATGAAAAAC
>SCLH01001596.1:2375-13499 GCA_004367855.1 Oikopleura vanhoeffeni | reverse complement strand
ACGGTTTGCTGGAAACGATATTAGCAAGTATGGACCATAGTCTATGGTCTGATTTTGAACACAGCGGATTCTAGAAAAAAAATTAAACTTTTTCATCAAATTTTCATCAAATTTTTTGATCTCTAGCACCGTTTCTGTTCAAAATTAGACCATAGTTGCTTATATCGGTTACAGCAAACCGTACCCAAGAAATCTTTTGGTGGCATTTAAATTGTNTTAAGTACCACTCCCACCAACCATCTGGTTAACCGCCGTTAAACACGAGTCCCTCAGCTTTTTTCAAAGAAACAAGGATCCTAGAGCTTATATCGGAAAGTTTTGAGATTTTGTGAAAATCCCGGAAAGTGTCTGAATTTTAGTGGCTTGGTTCTATTTTTTTCGATTTTTGCCTCAGAGCGCTACAATTAGGTCGAATGTGTCGAAAAAGGGTGTTTTTTGACGTTTTGATATATGGCTTTTTCTGTGGAAATGCCAGAAAAGTCATTTTTGGAATATGGGAAGCTCAGGGTGTCCTACACCTTGGTTGTAGTTTTTCGAATTTTGGCCTGATTGGCTGTTAATCGACGAAAAAGTGCGCGAAAATGACAATTTTGAAAATAAAAGTGATAATTACCAAATTTTAATGCCACCAAAAGATTCCTTGGGTATGATTTGCTGGAAACGATATTAGGAAATATGGTCTGATTTTGACCACAGCGGATTCTAGAATTTTTTTTTAGTTTTTCATTAAAATTTTGTTTTGATCTCTAGCACCGTTAGTGTTCAAAATCAGACCATAGTTGCTAATATCGTTACCAGCAAATCATACCCAAGGAATCTTATCGTGGCATTTAAATTTTCTAATAATCACTGTTAACTTCAAAATTGTCAATTTCGCGCATTTTTTGTCAATTAACAGCCAATCAGGCCGAAATTTGAAAAAAAAAACTTAGGTGATATTTAAGACACCTTGAGCTTCCTATATTCCAAAAACGACGTTTCTGACATTTCCACAGAAAAAGCCTTATATCACAACGTCGAAAAACACCCTTTTTCGACACATTTGACCCAATTGTAGCGCTCTGAGACGAAAATCGAAAAAAAAATTGAACCAAGCCACTTAAATTCGGACACTTTCTGGGAGTTTCACATAATCTCAAAACTTTCCGATATATAAGCTCTAGGATCCTTGTTTCTTTGAAAAAAGCTGAGGGACTCGTGTTTAACCGCGGATAACCAGATGGTTCGTGGTAGTGGTACTAAACTGTCTAATGGAATCGCGAGATCAAAGATATATCTTCCTAATGTATATTTCCCCTAAGGTTAGTTCCCGCAAAAAAGTAAGTGGGAAACCCGAAAATCGAAAAAAAAAATTTGACACAATTAATTGACAAAAGGATCCTGCATAGAAAAATGCTGATATTATTTCAAAATAATTTTTCGACTAATTATAACTAAAAAAATATCTTATTTACTTTGTGGTTCTATATTCCTCGAAAGCAGATCAAATCATGTTTGAAAAATATATACATGTATATATTCAAGTCAGAAAAATGGGAAATTTCGATTTTTGGCCTATTACCTCAAACCCTTATTCATTGTGTTGATTTGAGCGGCTTACTTTTATTTATTTTTCAAATAAATATAAAATGAATTATTTCTATAAAACCAAAATTTTCCGATTTAAAATAATATCATTTTCAATTAAATAATTTAAGGGTAATTATAATTTCTAAGCCTGTTGATTTGAGCGGCTAATTTTTATTTATTTCTAAAATAGAAATGAAGTGGATTTAACCTAAAACCAAATTTTCTAACTGAAGTTAATTCATTTTAATTAATTTAATAAATGCAAATTTATTCGGGTTAATAAAGCACCTTCGACCTTACGCGTCAATAGTAATTTTTAAAATGTTGTATACAAAATGTATTGTTTGTNAAATGTCCAGTCTGCATTTGTCTAACCGTACGAAGCCTCTGAAATTCCAAAAATCACTATCACCACCCCCTTAAGCACACTGACTAAAAGCAGCAGGACAAGTTGTCCTGGACAACTAAATAGATAGACTCTTATTAATTTCAATATTGACAGAAATTAAAAAAAAAATATCGACGGCAATTTGCTGTAAACTGTATTGTCGAAAACTGGAATTTTAACCATAATAATTCTTTGTCCAATTTAAAAGTTCTTTCGAATACGGTTGAAGTTGTACTTCCGAAAATAATACTTTTCAATTATTGAATTTTCTTCCTATCAAATTTTCATGCTTTAAAACCGAATACCGGAAGTTGAAAATATTTTCATCCTTATTTTTGGAATTTTAGCGAATAAGGGTGATCGAAGCTTTATTTCGTGGCATTTTAAACGTGGGATGAAGTCGAAACTTCTATGAAAATATATTATATTAAAGAAATCACCAGCCGAATCATTTTCAAATTTGACATACAGAATGGGTAGAATTTCTTCCAAATTTGATAATGATTTAGATAGTAATTTCTAGAAAAGTCCAAACATGAAATTTGTAATGCAAATTTAATTTATAAAGAAATTCTAGATTATGAGTTTTGTGATCTTGAAAATATAAAATAATCTTTTAATTTGAATATGAAATTGTGTTTTATTTTTTTAGTAGGTCTTGGTCTTACCAAGGAACCAAAGAATCCTGACTTGGCTTTTCCGACGCAGGAAGAAATAAGGGCAAAACTGAAGTATGAGCCGGTTGTCCTAGAAGATGTTGATTACAAAAAATTTTATCAAAAATCTTCACTTCATGTTTACCCAGGAAAATATTAAAAAAAAATAATTAGTGGCGTTAAAGTTCAATTAAAGCTTTAGCTAAATTATGCCATAGCTCTCAACACAACTTACAGGTGATATTTACTTTTCTAGCTGTATTGAACCTATTCTCGAAAAGTGCGTCTAAATTTCCAGAGATTTGAAAATAAAAAAACTGAATGCTTGAATTATTGTTATTAGGATTCCTAATACAATTAAGTTTAAAATCCTAATTAAAGTATCAAATATATCGTCAAATCAGACTATGAATCAGACTTAAATATACATAGGTAGGGTTATTTCTCAAAAATACGAGTTTGTTAATTAATTTGTGGCCGATTCGGTCATTTTTTGGAAAAACATTTTTTCCACAGTTTCCGAGCCAATTTTCACCAAAATAGCGATATTCAAATATTACAATTGTAATTACATTTGTAAGTAGAATAAAGTTGATTTTCGAGACTCAGCGTCATAACTGACGTCAGAAAAGAAAGTGACCAATCAAATCACAAGATTGTCAACTTATTTTAGAAATCGTGTGATTTGATTCTTCACTATCTTTTCTGAAGTCACAGTTATGACGATGAGTAACTATCCATACCGAAGTATAATCTTCGATACTTAGGCCTCCCGGATAAAATATGAGGTACCCGAGAAAAAGGTCGTGAGAAGCTGAAAAGTTAAGAGCAACTTACAGTTTTTGGCGCTAAAAATTTTGGTGCAAAGTAATAGTTCCGACTAAAACAATGTTAAATGTCAAAAATATTGCTAACCTTTAAAAAATGCACTTCCAGGTATATTACATTTCAAAAAAGGCTAGAACCTTTTTTATGTGACCGTTTGAGCTGCTGCTTATACCAGAGTCAAAAGTAGTTTATGATTTAAAAACAATTCCAAAATTTTTATTAGACTGCCTTAGTTTAAACCAATCAAAATATTGAGATTAGCTTATTTGAATAATTCAAATTGAATTATATAAAATTTTCTGGTCATCTCTTAAAGGGGGTGGTGTTAGTGATTTTTGACATTTCGGAGGCTTGGTACGGCTAAACTGATGACGGTAAAACATTTCTCAACAATACATATGGAAGATCTATTCTTGATCTCGCGATTTCATTTGACAAGTCAGTACCACTCCCACCAACCATCTGGTTAACCGCGGTTAAACACGAGTCCCTCAGATTTTTTCAAAGAAATAAGGATCCTAGAGCTTATATCGGAAAGTTAAGAGATTTGATGAGAATACGGAAAATTGTCTGAATTTTAGTGAATGGGAACTGTTTTTTTAAATTTTTGCCTCAGGGGTCAGCAATCTGGTTGAATGTGCCGAAAAGGGGTGTTTTCGACGTTTTGATATAAGGATTTTTCTGTGGAAATGCCAGAAACGTCATTCTTGGAATGTAACAAGCCCAAGGGTAGGTGAACATCGAATGAGAACTACTTTTTTGAATTTCGACCTGATTGACTGTAAATCAACAAAAAAATGCGCGAAATCGACAACTTTGAACATAACAGTGAGAATGAGAAAATATAAATGCCACCAAAAGATTACTTGGATACGATTTGCTGAAAACGATATTAGCAACTATGGTCTTATTTTCAACACAGCGGATTCTAGAAAAAAATTACATGTAGGGTTATTTTATAAATATTTCGTTTTGATCTCTAGCACTGTTTCTGTTCGAAATCAGACCATAGTTGCTAATATCATTTTCAGCAAATCGTATTCAAGGAATCTTTTGGTGGCAATTATATTTTTAATTCTCACTTTTATGTTCAANAATTGAAGGTTTTAGTCAAATATTTTCTATTTACGATATTGTCTCAAATAAAAAATTATCGTAAAAAACCGAAAAATATAATTCTAATTTTTTTTTCTATCAAATAATTGTTAAAGCTATTTAATAAATAGTTTATATTTTAGTTAACGTTAACTTGGATAAAAATATGATTTTTTAAACTCAGGTGGCCAGATTTGGCCACCGCTGAGTACGTCACTGTTCATAACTTCTGAGTATGTGGGTTTAGCAAACCGTACCCAAAAATCTTTTGGTGACATTTAAATTGTCTAATTCTCACTTTCATTTTCAAAATTGTCGATTTCGCGCATTTTTTTGTCAATTTACAGCCAATTAGGCGGAAATTCAAAAAAGTACGACGGATTCGATGTTCACCACCCCTTGTGCTTGCTACATTCCGAAAATGACGTTTCTTGCATTTCCACAGAAAAAGCCTTTTATCAAAAAAAATCCCCTGATGCAAAAATCGAAATATAAAGAACCGATTCACTAAAATTCAGATAATTTTCCAGATTCTCACCAAATCTCAAACTTTCCGATATAAGCTGTTGGATCCTTGTTTCTTTGAAAAAAGCTGAGGGACACTTGTAAAAATTCCGCGTTAACCAGAATGGTTGGTGGGTGGTACTAAACTCCTAAGTGGAAGTCGCGGAGTCAAAGATAGATCTTCTTAAGGGAGCAGCGATGTGCAGATTGGTACAATTTTCGGTAGGTTATTTATGAAGAGAAAAAAATGTGAAAAATTTTATTTTACTTTTTACAAAAAAGTTCATTTGCAAACGTATAAATCTTAAATTTCTCAACATTTCTTAAGTATCTGATAAATACAAAAACCACTTTCATACATACTCCATTCTCTACTTTTTTTGACCCGAGTGGTGGAGGTTGTTTGAAAAATCGAGTTTGTATTTGTTAACCACGTTCATATCGATGTTTTCGTGGTGTTATTGTTTAAGTTTTATTTTTTCTTTTTGTTCTGTTCTTTTTGTTAATCTTATTTTTTTGGTGTAGATCATTTATCCTTGCGAGCTTTATTATATGAGATATGTATCTCAGACGATGAAAGTTCATTATTGTCCTCATACGAGTAATCAGAGAAAACACTATCAACTCCTTTATGTAAAAAATTAAAAATATAATAGACCTCAATTGAGTTTAAATATAAAGAAAAACGTTCTGAACTTTTTAAAAAGTAAGTAGCCTATTACCCGCAATTATAGCAATGTTGTTGAATATAATAAATTTTTTTATAAAATGCGGCCAAATGCACAAACCGGTGTCACAGCAAGTGTTGTAAAATTTACAGTATTCAAGAAACAATATTCGCTGACCTTCCATCGATTGAAATACGGAAAATGCAATATAGATAATAAAAATTCACCTGGTGATTGGCTGTATTTTTTAAGGAGATTACATAATAAACGAACAATAAAACTTTTGACTTATTGCGGAAAAATTTCATAATATTTCTGAAAAGTCGAACAAAAAATGACAAATAAAATTTAAGATTTTTCAAACAGCAGTCAGAAAGATAGAAACATCATAAAAAAGTTAAGTGGCTATTTTTCGTTTTTACACAGATTTTAAAGAATTAATCAGAAAAATTTTGTGACGAAAAATGCTGAAAATTTCATAATGCTTTGCTATTTTCGATTTTATCGATTATATAATAAAAGTGAACTCAGATCGTTCCTTAAATAGATAAAAAAAAATGATTTAATGAGGCTGATACACATTTATTTCGGTTCACTAACGATAAATAAACACACAAAATAAACCAACTAATTATTTTCTAAATAAATACGCAGCTGCGACGCTGCTTACCCCCTTAAGGTATGTTTCAAAAATGTCAGTCTGCAATTGTCGGACCGTACAAAGCCTCTGAAATCCCAAAATCACTAACACCCCCCCCAATTTTGACATTTGACCAGGTGGTTGGTGGGAGTGGTACTAAACTGGCAAATGTAACGCGTGATCAAAGATAGTACTTCCTAAGTAGTTTCAAAAATGTCCAGTCTGCATTTGTCTGACCGTACGAGGCCTCTGAATGTCAAAATTACTGCCAAAATTCACTGCCACCCTCCTTAAGGTCAAAGCCAAAAATCGACCAGCCAGATTTTATTTCTTTTCGGAGCACTTAAGGGAGTGAGTGTCGCTGATTTGAGCCTCTTCCAAGGTCATTCCCCGCCAAACTAGCAAGGTGATATTCCAAAAACATTTGTAACTAACAGAACCGACTTTCGCGGTAATTTGAACTTAACAGCTTCCGGCGGACAAAACGCAAAAAAAAAATAAAATTTTGAAATGATCAGTTTGGGAGGCTCAGGCAAAAGGTTACTCCTCCACCAGTTTGAGAGATATTTTTTTGACTCATACTGCATCTGAAAGCACAAGAAATCGTGTCTTTTTAGAGAACTTTTAAAAGCGTAGGTGTCGGCGTAGGTGAGATTGTATCAGATTAGCTGTTAAGTTCGAAATTACCGCGAAGGTTGGTTCTGTTACTAACAAATGTTTTCGGAATATCATCTTTGCTAGTTTGGCGAGAAATGACCTTGGAAGAGGCTCAAATCAGCGACACCCACTCCCTTAAGGAGGTGGTTATAGTAATTTTTGGGATTTCAGAGACTTCGTACGGTTAGACAAATGCAGACTGAATATTTTTGAAACATACATCAGGAAGATCAATCTTTGATCTCGCGATTCCATTTGCCACTTTAGTATCACTCACATCAACCACTTGGTTAACCGCGGTTAAACACGAGTCCCCTGGCTTTTTTCTGTGGAAATGCCAGAAACGTCATTTTTGAAATATAGAAAGCTCAAGGTTCCTCACATATCACCTTGGTTGTCGTTTTTCGAATTTCAGCCTAATTGGGTGTTAATCAACAAAAAAGTGGGCGAAAATGACAATTTTGAAAATAAAAGTCATAATTAGAAAATTTAAATGCTACCAAAAGATTTCTTGGGTATGATTTGCTGGAAACGATATTAAGAAATATGGTCTGATTTTGATCACATCGGATTCTTGAAAAAATTTAGAGTTTTTATCAAAATTTTGTTTTGATCTCTAGCACCGTTAGTGTTCAAAATCAGACCATAATTGTTAATATCGTTACGAGCAAATCATACCCAAGGAATTTTTTGGTGGCAATTAAATTTTCTAATCATCACTTTTAATTTCAAAATTGTCATTTTCACGCACTTTTTTGTCGATTTACAGTCAATCAGGCCGTAATTCGAAAAAATACAACCAAGGTGATATATTAGACACCTTGAGCTTCCTATATTCCAAAACTGACGTTTCTGGCATTTCCACAGAAAAAGCCTTATATCAAAACGTCGAAAAACACCCTTTTTCGACACATTCGACCCAGTTGTAGCGCTCTGAGACAAAATCAACAAAATAGAACCAAGACACTAAAATTCAGACACTTTCCGGGAGTTTCACAAAGTCTTAATTTCTTCCAATAAAAACCCTAGGATCCTTGTTTAATTAAAAAAAGCCAGAGGACTCGTGTTTAACCGCGGTTAACCAAGTGGTTGATGTGAGTGGTAGTAAAGTGGCAAATGGAATCGCGAGATTAAGGATAGATCTTTCATTTTGTCCACTCAGAAATTCCTCATCTTCATCAGTTTGGCCGTACCAATCCTCCAAAATGTCAAAATTCACTCACACCACCCCCTTAAACTTCTGTGCTGAAATTATGTTTTCAATATACGGTCACGTGATGGTCCTGACAGTAAACTGTAATAAGAGATCTTAACTTTTTCTTCATAATGGCCTCAAATTTTTTTCAATTTGATTTGTGTAATTTTTAGAAGTTATACTTTTACTGTAATAGTACTTTTATGGCTAAAGTTATAACTCGATTATACGGGCACGTGAAAATTTTGGGGCTATACTTCAATGGAATAAAAGTCTTATAAATTTTAAACGATTCTTTCAGAGGTTTCTGACGTGATTTGAGTAATTTTTGAAGAAATTCTTAAGAATAGTACTGATATAAGGTAATCTGAAAAAGTACTCAAATTACGTCAAAAAATTTGAGAATAACCTTCTTTTTTTCTCATAACAGCATAGTCCAAAGTAAACTCACGTCACCAAATAATACAAAAAAAATTTGGAATATGTCATATATTAATCCTTATTTCTCGTGACGTTTTTGGAAAATGCTGTAATGTAAAAAACGCTAATATTATGTGTATATTTGCCCTCGAATTTTTTCGGGGTAATTTGAGTACTTTTTGAAAAAATATTACTCTTATGACAACCTTTTTTCTTAATTTTAAGGTCACGTGATTGTTTTTTGACTTTGCTGTAATGATAGAAAAGTCTTAAAAACTTATAAATATCCTCCTCTTTTTTTCTCAGGGTGATTTAAGTATTTTTTGAAAAATAACAGTTATATTTTGGCTAACCTTATTTTTTTAATATACGGTCACGTGATCATTTTTGGGCTATGAATCATAGCCTATGATGTAATTGAAAACAAGGCTTCAAATTTTTGATAATCAAAGGTTTTTTGGTGATTCCGAAAATTCTAGCGAAAAATAAGTACTATGATACAGTAAATTTTTTCAAAAAAACAAACAAACGTCAATTATTGAAATAATTGATCGATCACTTTGTAAATGCTTCAAACATTAATGATTAAGGGCCTCGGTGCATTTTGAGAGATACGGATATGGGATCTTGATGAAAAACTTTTTACTTGTTTTATATATTCTTCTCAACCATCAAAGTAATGTTTCATGATCCAGGCAACTTTTGTAACTACAGTATTTTCGAATTATTGCTTTTTTAGAAAATTTTGAGTTCGAATTAAACTTTTCGAATTCGACAAATTATGAAAAAAATTTGAAAAAGTTCTGAACATTATTAAAAAAATGCCATATTTTTTGTAATTCTCATTTTTGTTATCGGTTTCAATCCTAAAAAATTTAAAAAAAAATTTTCGATGTAAAAAAATTACCAAAATTTCCTATTTTTTTAACCGAAAAACGCTTAATTTTTACTGGCCAAAAAATCAGCCTTCTAGTTTTTCATACGGCTTCTCCAGAGCCGGGTTGGGGAGAGCCGGGTTGGGGAGCCGGGTTGGGGAGCCGGGTTGGGGAGCCGGGTTGGGGAGAGCCCAATGGGGACTACCTGTAAAATCTCGGAAAATTGACCAAAAAATCAATTTTTTTTTTGAAATTTTTGAAGAACAAAAAAATCCTATGTCTTAAAATGACCAAAAAAAAATCTCTACAAGATAGCTTAAAAACAACCAAACCCATTTTTAGTTTCGAAATTCCTTATTTCAAATCGTCAAAACCATATGACATGTTTTTGGGATTTTCGGTCGAAACTATTTGGCTGAAAGTGACTCTGAGTACAGACTCACTTGGCTACTCTACGAGTTAATATTATTGAAACTATAATTGTTTTTATTTCATTTCCGCAAATATTTGGTACGCACAGAAGTCTCTCGAAGGAATGAGTCGTATCATTGAGGCGAAAATTTAATAGTAGTATTTGCTCAAGCGCCCGAGGGAAAATCAATTTTGATCACTGGAGTTGAATCCTAACGAGAAAAAAACCTCAAAAAGTGGATATAGTGAATCACAAATTGTCTCTAGAACCAAAGTTTGAACCAATATTTTAAGTTTGATGTAAAATCAGAAAAAATGCAATTGCTTTTTATTTTCGTAACATACATTCGAGCAGATACGTTCCATGAATCATTCAATGGCCAATCATCAAGTAAGTCAAAATTCTGAGGATTTGTCAAAAATAATTTTAAACATCAAAAATGAGTAATAATTACAGTATGTCACGTTTTTGCTTTGTTTTTCCCAATTTGCATAAATCTGAATTCCACCGTTTTGATTGGTTTAATCTGGATAAGACGTAGGTATTTGCCAAAATTGATCGTTCTCAATAGCGGATAGCAAGTTATGCAAATTGGAAAAAAAAAGAAAAAACGTGACATACTGTAAATGGCCTCATCTTGTGGGGAATTATTAAGGGGGTGGTGGTAGGTAAACTGTTGATTTTTGCAGTTTTTAAGGTTTTTAACGTCAAAAATATTTTGTGGCAAAAACAGCAAATTAACGATAACTGAACGCCTGGTATACTGTATATGTACTAGTATGTATTAATTTTTGAAATTCACCAAACGAATCCAAGTCTCAGTTTTGGTTAGAGGTTCGTTTTTAGTTATTTTTCCAGAATCTGTTCAAAAACTTTAGGAAAATTTAGAAAATTCTCAAAAATATTGGACAACACTTATTGCTTGTTTTCGTAAAAAGTCTACTCCTAAAGATCATAATTTTTTATCAAAACAATGGAATAGTATACAGTTTATATGTAGGAAAAGTAAAGCAATAAAAAGAGCACATTAGATATGTGACATAACTACGTAAAACCTATATTTAAAAACCATTAAAATAAAATTAACTATGGTAACTATACGTAAATAAATGTTGAATTTTGTAAATATTGCATAACTTTTGAACGACAAATAAATAAAGAATAGTTTAATAATTTCAATTCGAAATTTTTTGACTTTTTGGTAAATATTAAAATTG
>SCLH01001595.1:44759-56766 GCA_004367855.1 Oikopleura vanhoeffeni | reverse complement strand
TAAAAAATCATATGACATTTTTTTGGGATTTTCGGTCGTAACTATTTGGAAATATTTTGAAAATGTTCCTCATTTCTTGTTTAAAAATTTTCAAACTTATTTTTTTGGAATTCATAGCTGAAAATATTGAAAATGGCTACTTTCTATATATTTCAATAGTCCTTCTTGTTGTTTCTTCGCTCTTTTTTATACTCTGAATCATACTTTTTGAAACGAAAGTACGGTTTGGCAGAAATCCATCAAAGCCCTCTTTTATTTAGAATTAAAAAAAATTTATCACACTTTAACTTGTCAAATTGGTAAGCCGAACCATTTACCACGTCAAATTTGATAAATTAAACTCATGAAGAAAAATATTTCTTTCGATGTGGTAAAATTTCGATTTTCAGTCTTTTTTCAAAAATTTGAATTTTCGATTTTGACGTGGAAATTGTATAAAATAAAATTTTATAAATTCGAGCTAGTGGTTGAGACCGTATTTTAAGGCCTCTAAGTAATAAAAATAAATAATAAATTTTACTGTAATTTAGACACCTTTGATAGCAACGCGCGTTTTTTGAGTGTTTTTTCAAAAGACGATTTATAAAGTAAAAATAATCGATTTGAAGAAAATCAGGTTAAACAAAGTGAACTCAAAAGTGTCAACTTTCGTCCGAAAAAGTTTTCATCCGAAAATTTTGAAGTGGCAAAAAGTTTCTTATCAAGAGAAAAAAAAATGAAAACGTGCAAATCTGTCAAAATGCACCAAGGCCCTTAATTCACATTGTCAGAAAATTTTAGAGAATAATGATTTGTTTAAACATTTAAAAATGGGGATTTATTCACCAGTTTTTTTAATTTCATCTCGTTGTTAAAAATATTTCACGAAATAATAGGTCTTCAATGATAAATCTTCAGAAAAGAAACATCTTCTATATTGAAAAAATCAATTATCAAACGAATATTTCGAGTCCACGAGTTATTCCAATAATTTATGCATCTGGGGTTTTTATAAAAAGTAATGGAATTTGATTCAGAAATTATAGCAAATCACCACCTTGAAAAGTCTGATTTTAGAATAATTTAATTTCCCGTCTTACGGTTAAAACAAACGGAAATTTAGACCATGCCAACCGTTACACCATGGCTGTTACATGTGAATAAGTAGAAATTTAAATAAATATTACAAAAATATCGCCGAAGTTAAAACCTAGACAAAATCATTTTCTTTTGCAATACAGCTGAGAGACAATTTTTCATTAATTTTTTTGCTTAGAAAAAAATTCGCAAACTTTCCTATTTGAAAATAAAAATTTAATAATTTTTTAAAACAGCAACGTTTCGATATTTAATTTTCAAGCTAATAATACTCTCTATGCGTTTAGAAATTCTACAATGTGAAATCTCGAGTTTTCATCATTTCAAATAAAAGTTGTGTGGGCAAACTGGAGCCAATTTTTAGACCAACTATAAAAGTGAATTTTAAGACCCAAATTAAAAGGCCTACTTTGACATATATTAGATAGCGTATCCAGTGAACACTGTTGGGTACCACCCAACCGATCCCGTCCGCCTCGAAACTATTATTTGCTTTTGACTCGAAACTTTTGACACCTATGAAGCGGCGTTTAAATAAGGGAGCTAATTAGGAGTTTAATAAGGACTTTTTATTTGGATAAAACAAAGGATAAATAAGGTGAATAAGTGTTCATTATTTAAATTTTGGCCGACAATCGATTAGTTGACACGCTAACTATAAATAATGAAAATACTCCTACACGTTTTTCAACATTTTTTGAATAGATCGCAAAATGGGAATATTGTGGTCTAAAATGACTTTCACGTATATTTAGAAATATTCATTTTTGAATTAAGCTAGATAAAATTCAATGATTCTTACTTCTAACTGCTCAAGATATCAGTTCAAATGAAACATCCAAGAGGGGCTAGAAAAACCTGTAACAGGCTTAGCTCATCATCCAAAAAATATCGATTTATCTGAAATTTTGAAGCATTTGATGTTTGGGAAAAACAGTTCTAAAGAAAATGTTTTTGCATTACTCTTTATGGCTGATTCGCCGCTTTTAATCTTTAATGACCGTACACAAAATTCAGGCAAAATCGAAAATTTCACAAACTTTTCAATTTTTTTCAACGAATACACACATTTATGCAAAAAATAAACCCATCAATAACGATGAACTTATTTGAAGTGAGGTTTTTGTTTGAAATTAACTCAAATTCTTACGATTTATAGCCAACCTCTCTAAATTTTTCTACAATTTTTGCTTGTCAACAACGAAAATTGTTCTCTTGAAGAACTTTCCTCACTTTCTGGTGCAAAATTAAATTCTGAGAATTTGTGTGCTACTTTTGATTTAATTAAGAAATCATACAACGTCGTTAAAGCCAAATATGTACATCTACAATGGATAGAGATTTTTTGAATCGACAAAAAGCTTGTATCATGTTCTCAATAATCTTGCCTCTGATGCAGAAAAAAAATAAAAATTTCAGCCATTTTAGCATACCATATTAAAAATCGTTTAGATTTTTTAGCTGATACTGACAGTATCATACTATTAATACAAGTTAATTCATTGTTTAACAAACAGAGCGGTACCAGCTTATCACTAACAAAACATGCAGCGTTCATTTTACTCATTAGTCCTTGTGTTGGGGCCTCACGTGACTATGATGTTCGAAATTCTCGGAATCGTTAATGACAGTCATTAAATGACTTCCAAATTTGCTCCAATTTAGCCGAAATTTTCGGGATTTTAAAAAGTGTAAGGAAAAATGTTGCAAAAATCGGGAAAATAAGGATAAAAAACTTTCAAAGGATAAAAAACTATTCAAACTAGCTCGGTATGTTTAATTGTCCGCTGTACAGGGGTTAATTTTAGTACTTATTTTTGCAAAAAAATTCAAATTCTCTTGAAAAAATTATGAGAAAAATTTATTTGATGAAGTACACATGTTTTCATCGTTTGGATGATATAGTTTATTTAAAATGTTAGAACATTTTTAAAAACATTCCCAAACAATAAAGTAGAAATATAAATTTTTGTTCTAATAATTAATAATGCGTAGGCGTCCAAAATGACGTCATATGTCAAACAGTTTTTTTATTTCATTGGGCGTTTCACAGTAGGTTGGAATGTAGTGAATCACCAAAATGCGTAAAAGTACCTACTTTATTAAAGCCAATCAAATAAAATTCTAAAAGGGTAACTTTGGAAAACTAAATCTTGAAAATTACGTCATTTATGACGCCAACAATTGCGATATTGGGACATTCAGCGATATTGTTACTGACCTTAAGGGGGTGGTGTTAGTGATTTTTGGGATTTCAGAGGCTTTGTACGTTTCGACATATGCAGACTGGACATTTTTGAACCATACTTTAGGAAGATCTATCTTTGACCTCGCGATTTCATTAGACAATTTAGTACCACTCGCACCAACCATCTGGTTAACCGCGGTTAAACAAGTGTCCCTCAGCTTTTTTCCAAGAAACAAGGATCCTACAGCTTATATCGGAAAGTTTTAAGATTTGGTGAGAATCTTGAAAATTGTCTGAATTTTAGTGAATCGGTTCGTTTTTTTTCGATTTTTGCCTTAGGGGTCAGCAATCTTTTTGAATGTGCCAAAAAAGGGTGTTTTTCGACCTTTAGATAAAAGGCTTTTTCTGTGGGAATGCAAGAAACGTCATTTTCGGAATGTAGTAAGCCCAAGAGGTGGTGAACATTGAATCGGTCATATTTTTTTCTAATTTCCGCCAAATTGGCTGTAAATCGACAAAAAAGTGCGCAAAATCGACAATTTTGAATATGAAAATGAGAATTAGAAAATTTAAATGCCACCAAAAGATTTCTTTGTTACGGTTTGCTGGAAACGATAATAGCAACTATGGTCTGATTTTGCGGATTTGGTCTGACACAGCGGATTCTAGAAAAGAATAAAAGTTTTTCATCAAAATTATTTTTTGATCTCTGGCACCGTTTTTGTTCAAAATCAGACCATAGTTGCTAATATCGTTTTAAGCAAACCGTACTCAAATAATCTTTTGGTGGCATTTAAATTTTCTAAGTCTCACTTTCATATTCAAAATTGTCGATTTCGCGCATTTTTTTGTCGATTTACAGCCAATTAGGCGGAAATTTAAAAAGGACGAACGATTCGATGTTCACCACCCCTTGGGCTTGCTACATTCCGCAAATGACATTTCTTGCATTTCCACAGACATAGCCTTTATCAAAACGTCGAAAAAACACTCTTTTTCGGCACATTCAACCAGATTGCTGACCTCTCAGGCAAAAATCGAAAAAACAGAACCGATTCACTAAAATTCAGACAATTTTCCAGATTCTCACAAAATCTCAAAACTTTCCGATATAAGCTGTATGATCCTTGTTTCTTTGAAAAAAGCTGTGGGACTCGTGTTCAACCGCCGTTAACCAGATGTTTGGTGGGATTGGTTCTATATTGTCTAATGGAATCGCGAGATCAGAGATCGATCTTCCTGATGCATGTTTCAAAAATATCTAGTTTGCATTTGTCTAACCGTACGAAGTCTCTGAAATACCAAAAATCACTAACACCCTCTTGATATCGTGAAATTGCGTGAGTTTTTTTCGGCGATATTGGTCCCCCTGTACTTGTTCTTGAAGATCTAAAATATTATATTATAAATTTCCACTAATGGAGGTGAAATTGGAAGTTTTGTAAATCCTTCAATTTTTTCTTATCTTTTCTCAAAATTGTCACCTATTTAAAGACTTTCCTGACTTTTTATAATTGATCTTACAGCGCTCATAGAAATTTATTTCAATTAATCTGGCCTTCACTCATTAATTTGATAATTACCATGTTTATATTTTATAAATGATTGATGAAATGATGAAATTTAAGGGTCGCTACTAGCGACTCGCTAAAAATTTCAAAAAGGTTAAACACAGCGTTTTGGGAAAACCCGGAACACAGCTTCACGCTGTCAGTGTGGTATTTAATGTCAATATCGATAAATTAATTATTATTTTTACACTTCTCCATCATAAAACATGGATTTATGAATTACTTTCACTGTGTTTACACTGAGGCCTTTTTTATAAAAACACTTCGCCCCAGTCTGAAAATTAAGAAGCAAAAGAAGAAATTCTCCCTTTTTACGAAAATGGGGACTTAATTTTTCTTGTTACTGAATCCTCATAAAACTTTCCATGCATTTCTAGATATTTGCTCAATTTCAAGTTTTTATTATCATTATAAAAAAATTTTACTTTTGAAAAAGGTTCTAAAATGCCGAAACGTCAAGATTTTACAATAAAATTAATATTATTTTTACCGTAGTTTATGTATAAATATTGCATAACCGGTCACTGGTTACTGGTGCTACTGGAAACGAACAGTAATGAGAAACTGGCCAAAAATTTTTCCATCCTAATCTATAGAAAATTGTTCAAATCACCGAACATTGACGAATACATAAAAAACATGCATTCCCGGTGAAACCGGAAATGCTCATCATTGTTAAAATTTTAACGAAATGTTATCTTTTAAATTCAAGTACTTTTTGGGGAAAACATGTTTATTACTAGGAAAGCGCGCGTTTTTAAAAATTAACATCCCATGACGGGACTCCCGTCACTACTTCAAAATATTGCTTGCAAAAGCTGCAGGGGTCCCCTACTAGGGGAGTGTTCACTGTAGTTTAATTACCAGTAGTTTCATGATTATGTAATTTTGTAAAAAGAATCAATTAGCAGGTGATACCCTTGACTTCTAAGGACCATCACTTAACCGGTTAAACATAATCAAACGGTTAATTCAGAATAAATTACATAAAGTTTTGAATATTAAAACACACTAAATAAATAACTGGATTTTCGGAAATAAATGTTTTAAATTCAGAAAGAAGGTCAAATAGTCGGTCAAATAGTTGGTGAATAAAGTAGGTTTTAACATGTTACGTATATTTTTTCTCTTAAAATATTATTTTTGGCGATAAAAATACGTCTACGTATAAACATTGTCTGGTAACCAAAACCAGCTGACGGCGATACTGGTCACCGGAAATACAAGTGAAATACAGATTTACGAAATATAAACTTTTCCGATTAGTTTTTTATGAAACCAAATGGTTTATTTCATCAAAATGAATTTAAAATTTTGACTTTGTTCAAATTTAAAACTACAAATGAAATTTTTATTAAAAAGTTTTTTCAAAAAATTGGTTGAGCTTTGCACCTAAAAAAATCGACTAAAAATGTTTTTTAGATAAAAATTCCATTTCATTTCAAAAGTATAAATTTTGATATTTTCTTATTTTCGGTCGCCTCACTGCATCATTGCTTGATTTAAATAATTTTATTCTCTTTGAGTTTTTGCATATATTTTTTTGAAGGAGAATGGTTGGCCTACTTATTCAAATAATTTCCATTTTTCGAGACAATTGAATTTTATGAATTCAAATTATTAGAAGACGTGAAATAATTAGGGAGAAGCTGGAGAAATTGGGAAGAAAATAAATAATATTTCAATCTCAGAGAAAGTTAACCATATTGAAAAACTGTAAGTGAAAATCATTAAAAGTTTTTCATACAAAATGTAAAGACTAATTTTGTGAAAAAATGTTATTCAAAAGTTTCAGCCTCAATCCAAAATTTAAATAATGACGTTTGAATTTAAATTCAAAAGCAAACTATTTTCAAGTTAAAAACAGAATGTATGAGTAATCTATCCTCATTTTTGGTTTTCTGACGGAAAGTTGGTTTTAAGATTTTCCTTATAAAATGACTCAAAAAATGAACATTTTTATTTTGTTACCCAGTTTTTGTTTTCTGAGCGTTCCCTGGCAATTGAGGGGAATTTTAAGACCTCAAAGTGACCCTTCAACACAGTTCGCTACTCCCTTAGAGGTCAAATTCTCTTGATTTCAGAGCGGTTCATTTTGATGTTTAGCAACAATATTAGAGTTGCTTATACGTTTATTTAAACCAGATGATTCGTTTGCTCGTATTTCGAAATAAGTTCGCTGACCTTGAATTTTTCCTTGTCATTTGTGGTGGACCAGGTTGATGTAAAACTGTGATGTCTAAAGTTGCAAACGGTTAAATTTTCTGCAGATTATTTTTCGTAAAAAAGCGCTTAATTTGTCAAAAACAAATCAAGTCGAAAAAAAATTAAATAGAGGTGTATGTATAGCAGATAACATTTGTTCATAAATACCGAATATGAATACTCAGAACTTGTGAGTCAGAAGAGTTCACTAATAACTGACTTCTGAAAAATTTCTCGAATTCAAAGGGATTAAAACTTTTAATTTAAAAGCCAACATAGTAAATAAGTAAGATGAATTAACTTATAAACGATCGCGTTGATAATAGGTTTAACCCTTGGAAGCTCCAAATTGTTTTATTCGGCAGAGGCTCATGCACCACTTAAGTGGGGCGACTTTGAGCCTTCAATACGGATTAACTACATTTTATAAAAAGCCGTGAAGATCTTGATTGTTTGTAAAGATAGTCCAACTTAGCGAGGTAATCAATAGATAATAAAATTTTATCTAAATCGGCGCGAAACTTAAGCTGCAAAGATTGGACTTTGATCACTTACTTCTCATTGAAAACAGGAATATTTCAGAAACATTTCTTTCAATATTCGCAGTCATTAAGACCTGGCTTTCACAATTTATTTTTTCGATTTTCAATCTTTTTCCCGTTTTTTCATAAATAGACGATAGCAGCGCGAGTGATCAAAATAAAGTTATAAAACAACATTTGTTATTAATTTAACCGCTAAGACTTCGAATATTATCTCGAGGTAAGCCAACTTTCTAATCAGTGTTGCCCCAGCTTTAATTGAACTACTTTTCGAAAAAAATCGAAGAATATTTTTTTCCGATTTTTCTCAAAAATTGAAAAATCACTCACGAAAAAAAAAAAGAGTTCCGATGGTGGAAATTTTATTTTTATTTTTTTTGAAAGATACTCAAAAGACTTTCCTAAAAACTCAGTTCCTCAGATTTTATCTATCGTTTAAACTGGTTGATCAGCACGCATTTTAGAGTTTTTTGAAAGAAATTCTCTAAAAAAGTAAGATAAAATAATTTTTGAACGAGAAGTCCTAGAAAATTTAACTGCCATTTTTGAATTTCCTCGTGGCAAACTCTATGTTGTTTGATCAAAAAAATGTCCAGAACTTTTTTTCATCCGATTCAGCGGATTCAAAATTTCAGCACCACTAAAGTAGTGCTGAGCTTTCCAAGGTTAAGGAGTACTCAGAGACGCAGACATAAAATTTCCTAGATTATTATTAACTCGGGTACGACCGCAGTTAAAGATGGCCCAGCCGCCCCGGGCGCGCCATGACGAGAGCTATCTTTATGGCATAGTCGCAAATTTTCAGCAACGCGATTTATTGGTGATTTATGGCAAAATGACGTAATTTCCTTGAAAATTGTCATTTTTCAATATTTGTAATGCCATTATAAACGTCATGCCAAATTTTTTTTTAGTTTTTTGGCATTTGATATGTGCCCTGACGAGAGCTTTCTTTATAGAAGAGTCGCAAAATTTCCGCAACGCGATTTATTGGTGATTTATGGCAAAATGACGTAATTTCCTTGAAAATGGAATTTTTTCAATATTTGTTACGTGATTATAAACGTCATGCAAAGAATTTTTTCCTGTTTTTGGCATGTGATATGTACGCCCTGATGAGAGCTTTTTTTATAAAATAGTCGCAAAATTTCAGCAAGGCGATTTATTTGTGATTTATGGCAAAATGACATAATTTCCTTGAAAATTGGCATTTTTTCAATATTGTAACGCCTTTATCAACATGATGCCAAAAGTTTTTTCTAGTTTTTGGCATGTGATATGTGCGCCCTGGCGAGAGCTATCTTTATGGAATAGTCGCAAAATTTCTGCAGCGGGATTTATGGCAAAATGACGTAATTTTCTTGAAAAATGGCATTTTTCAATATTTGTAACGCCATTATCTTCTAAAATAATGGGTCAAAAATAAGCTTAATAGCGTTGGAATTGCAAGATTCAAACTAACAGGTCTATAGGCTATACACTATAGAAATAGATTATAGCAATAATTCTCTTTTAAAAAAAAATTGTTCTCCAAATTGTTTTTCACAACATGTACTTTTCCGTTTTTTCATAACTATCACATAATTTATGTGACATAACTCAAACGGCTTATTTGCTGTAACACCCTAGCACCGCGGCCGCATGATTTTAGCATAACTTAGGGATTTTTGGCCAAAATCGACCACTTAGGGTTGAAGTTTCAGAACAATCCACACATTATTTCTACTGTATAAGTCGACATGAATAGTGGACACGCTACATATTTCCGTGTTATTTCTAGTCCGTTATCAAATTGACCCTGAAAACCCTGTTTTTAGTCTTAAAATACGATCAGTACTTCCTCAGTTGATATTTTCGAATTTCACTCGGCAAACTATATTAAAAATTTTCATAAAAAGTCTGTCAAGTATTTTCGATCAATATCTCAAGGTTAAAAATATTTTTTGCCTCAAATAATGTTTGCAGCTTCCAACCTTCAAGGATCAGACCAAAAAAAATTGTCAAACTCAGCTCAACTTTTGTGACCATTTTTATCTCGAATTTTGTACTGATACAGAGGCTCTGCTTTAAATTTGATAACAGAGTCTCTGTGATGAAATTTAAAGTAGAAAACACAAGTTAAGTTAGTTCGGTTAACCGGATAGTTAATGTGGAAATTTAATAAATTGTATAAGAGCTCACAATATACGGGACATAAATATTATTTATGTCCCGTATATTGTGAGCTCTTACACAACTTGTTTTAACATTAGTGAACACCCTTAGCAGATCCGGATTAATGTTCTTGTTATCGCAAGAAATTGATTTCTTGTTATGTTTTCGATTGAACTGATGCAACTAAAGATTATTTTGAATAATGAATTATGCGATAATTATCAAAAACAGAAAAGTATATCATTTTCAAAATTTTCGAAAGATGATTAAAAAATTTTCGAAATTTTAAAAATTGTCGAAAAATTCAGGATTCTGAACGGTTGATAATTGACAACGTATTCTACAGAATTCATGGATGCAGACACAAAAAAAAAATTTTTTTTGGTTCTGAATTTTTTCTCATTTTGAATATACAAAAATTCCAGTTTTTCATGAAATTGACAGTTTTTTGACAAAAATTGCTCGTGAGGCCTAACTATACTTAAAATAAACCCTTACTTAAGGCGCACACGTTAGTTTAAAAAATGAAACCAATCGTGGTTGGATAAATTTCGGAGATGCAAATTGATATCAATTTTTAAGGGCGTATGGGCACGAGTGAAAAACTTAATTAAATAATACTTAGTTTATACAATACTTAGTATGGTATGAACTATAATATTAGCTCAAATAACAAATTTCTGATTTTTTTTTAAATTCTAGCTCCACCAAATTTGAATGCCCAAGATTTTAATTTGTAAACGGGTTAACTACAGTTTGTTGAACCGGGGTACAGATCGGTTCACTGAATATTCTCAAAATTGGGGAGAAGACGTATTCGAGTGTAAAAATAACAAAGGTGATAATTTTCATTTAGAGCTCAAGTTCGGCATGACGGCGATTTCAAAGTTCGTATATGAAAATCACTTGTTCTGACCAAGTACAATGCGGGAAACATTTTCAATATACAGTATGTTTTTTTTACTTGCGAAATGGAAATTGTCATTTAAGTAATTACGGCCAATAAAAAATGGTAGGTGGATTATATTTTCAAACCCTTAATATCGGCTATAGCTTCGCTTTCAAAATAAAATCCACCTAGTTACCATTTTTAATTAAATACCTAAATGACATTTTCATTTCGCAAGTAAAAAACACATACTTTTAAAAAGGGTCTCTCTGTGAACTTCCGATTCAATAATTCCAATACGATCCAATCCAGTTTTGTCAATCCCTGTTGAGATCTATAACAAATAAGAGCATTACTAATGAGAATCAATTTTTTGGCTAGAAAGTTCTGAATTGAAACACTGTTTTCAAAATCAAATCACGATTCTGTTTAATGACGCTTGTCCAGGTGAACAGTCAATTTCAGAGACTAATAGGCTGTACTGATAAAATTAATTTATGCTTTTCAATCCGTACTTTATCATTTTACGAAATGCTTTCAAGCCAAAAAAGCATTTTAGTTCACAAAGTGAATTGTATTCTGGGAAATTGGAATAAAACAGTATTAATTTAGCAATTTCGAGGCCTACTATTGCCAAATTACTTTTGTGTGAACCAGCGAAATATTTTCTGTCTTTTTTATTCAGATTTGAAAATAATTGTAATAAAGAGAAAGCTAATCAAGATTAGTTATTACTATTAGTTTAAAAAAATTCAAATAAAACAGTATCATCACTGATGATTCATCAGGTGATTACAGCTTTAATATTTTAGCTAATGGGGGCTGTTGGTGCTAAATTTAACTCATTGCAAGTAATTTCAAATGGCTATAACGTTGGTAATATTGCAGGAGTCTATAAATTTGAAATTTTAAATGTTAATTCAAATCATGATAATAACTAGTGAGAAAAATATTTATTTTTCATCAAAGTTTTCATGACGAAGGATTCTCAATTTCAGCTTGTTCCAGCTCTCGAATGCTTAACTCGTAGACTCGATTTCCGGCAAGTAGTGACCATTCACCATTAAATCGCATTTTACGACGCTTAAACATTGATGACAAGACTAGTTATAAAGTTATGGATAAACTTTAAGACAAAATGACGTTTGTGCGTTTTTTTTTTGAAAATTTTTACTGTATTACAGTACTTATTTTTTGCAATTTTTTTTTAAATCACCAAACGAAACGTTTCATCCTGATGAAAAAAAAATTCTAAGACTTTTTTTCCATTACACTAATGCCCTAAAATAATCACGTGACCGTACTTCAAGAAATAAGGTTGGCCAAAATAGTGCTGTTTTTTTTCAAAAATTGCTTAAAACACTTTTTGAAAAAAGTGAAG
>SCLH01001595.1:27519-42728 GCA_004367855.1 Oikopleura vanhoeffeni | reverse complement strand
GTTGCCGGAAATCGAGTCTGGGTACAGATTCATGTCTAAAGTCTACGAGTTAATAACATTCGCATTCTTCAACATATTTTAACGAAATTTTCTGTGATTGTTCAAAAACCACGCAATATCGAATTGCCGAGCTTTGATTATTTTTTGACTTTAATTGTCCAAAAAACTAGCAATTGTCTTTTTTACGACAATAGGATTTCTATTTAAATGATGTTTCGGGAAAGCTTAACTCAAAATATGAGCTTGCAAAATTCTTGGCATAACCCCCAAAAAATGCATCAAAATAGTATGCAACATGATAAAATGTTTCCCTAATCCAGAAAAAAGTAAAACGCTGATTAACCAGCACCACATTTCTTGACAGTTAACAATTTAAGTACTGTTTCGTGTTCAAGCATTTCAAAAAATTTGTCATGTAATACTTAAAATCAACTTTAAATAGCTTGCATATTTCCAACATTTAGCACCAACAACCTCCTCGAGATTAATAATCTACTGAATGTCAAATTTATGCTTGCGATGTTAGTTTTGTGATGAATTCTTGTGGTGAGATTTAGCAAACAATCATTTTTCACGTTTTCCGAATACAGTCTATTCAGCGGGCACCGACGTTTTACGGAAACGATTCGTCATCTTTTCCTATAATGTTGAAGTGACAGCCAATCAGAGCCCCCGATTACTTCCACGAAAGCGGTACTGTTTGAGTGGCATGTATTATTTCGGTATAATTTTCTGATAGTGTCCTTCTAGTTTGATATTTTTCACTGAAATCACGCCATCTCACAATAAAATGAAAATTTACAGCCTGAGTTTCTTTGAATTGTTACATTTTCTTCTCCAGGCTGCTAGACAGTAAAAATTTACTATATTTTTGCTTTACTTTTTGAATTCTGGCCGCGTGAGGAAAAAATGTGACAATTTAAAAAAAAACTCAGCCTGTAGTCGTCTGACTGAATAATTCCAGCACCAAATTGCAGTGTTGTGGTTGTTTTAAATACATGCTGCATGTACAGTAGTTGACCACTTAAGCTTAAAAACAGGGTTGTCATTACAAGGAGTTTCCTTAATTAGTGTAATAGAGTGTCACCGGTGATAATTAAAAATCATTTTTTTGAAGAAATGAGTCAGCTTTCGGCCATAAGTCTTATATTTTTGTTCACTTCTGTTTGATACCCATTTAAAGTCATTTCCGGCAAATTGAAAATCTCGTATTTCGAAAAATTTTGAAAAAAATCTGAGAAAATTTTTGAAATCTTTCAAAAATAAATTTTTTTCGAATTTCTTGTAAAAAATCATTAAGAATGGCTTTTTCAGATATGTTATAATTATAATATGTTATATGTTACAAGGGGTGCGGCGTATAGTTATACGCGTATAGTTGGAACCCGAGATTAAACCTACGTAAGCCTCCGCAAAAACCTACGCTTTTGAAAAATAAATTTATTCGTTCCTTGCGTGCGGCGTATAGTTATAGGAAAAAGATAGGGCTTTTTTTCAAACGTTCCTAGGNGGCTTTTAGATATTTATAATTATAGACATTTATAGTTAAAGGGGTTTCGTGCGTTGTAGTTTATACGCGTCAGTAGTTGGAACCACTGAGATTATAAACGCTGACAGATAAGCCTCCGTCAAATACCTTACGCTTTCGAAAAATAATTATTTTTCGTTCTGTAGCTGCGGGTATGAGTTATAGGAAAAAGATAGAGCTCCTTTTTTCAAAGTGTCCTAGGCAAAAGATAGGCGTGTTTTTATAGCCAGAAAATAGAATATCAATTTTGTTTATTCAAGCAAAAACAATTCATAGAGACCTTTAATTTCTCGCTTCGACTGAAATATAGGTTTTGTAGCATGGTTTTTAATTTTTTTTTCTGTGAAACCTTCTTTGATCATGTTTTTTTAAAGTTAATTTATCTTCATTTTTTGCATGACATCAAAGTTACACTAAAATTTGCTGTGAGTGTCTAGAATATATTTTGTAAATTACCCTTAAATCACAAAAATTCTTTCTTTGACATATTTGTAATGCGCAATTTTAACTCATAGATATTGTAACTAATTGACCATCAGTAGCACACTTTTCCCAGAAGGTCGTGTATCAGGTAGAAAGCCGCGGTTACGTTATAATAGTACGTATATTGAGTTTAGTACGGGTTTTGGGCGGACGAACTTCTAACATTACGCCGCACGCCCCTGTATAAAATATATATATAAACTTTTTTTTGTGATACTTAATCTTAATACCCCAGGTGGAGTAAAAAAAGCTAGTTTATTGCTCATAGAGACTGTATTAGCGCAAAAATTTGGTTTACAGTAATAAATTAATAATTTTAGGAAGAAAAATTTTTGGAGTTTCAGAAGATATACAGAACAAAGGTGATCCCATCAATGAAATTATTTAAATATATAAAAACATTTTTATTCATACGCATATTTCAATATAATGATAGACAAAAGGTCATATATTTATATACTTATACAATAAGCAGAAAGAAACGAATAGCACGCCTTACTTTCTTCTACAAATTCGTATCTTTTCTTACACCGACGTTTCTTGTCACTAGTCATTCGGTTAAAACTTCCAAGTTGTGGTGAGGTAGTAACACTTTTGTCATACACTCGTGGGTAGTAATTTGAAATATATAGAAATTCTTTGTGTCATTTTTTAGGATTTCTTGTTAAATTTAACTATTTTCGTTACGTAGCCTGTTTTTGGCTCGACCGGCAGACACCCTGATACGTGACATTCAACTTTTATTGATTTTACTTGATATGTATTGGTATTTATTTTGTTTGTTTACATATTATGCTATTTCAATAAAAAGGTAACTTTTCCCGTGGCCTGGTGCCTAGCCTGGTTACGGTTTTTAAATTTTCAGATCTTACTGAAATTATAGGTCTATGTGTCATTTTTTCTCGCATTTATTAATTTTATTTCAGATTTCAAAAATTTTAACTCCCTCGCGGATATACGGGTTTTCCAATTTAAAACAACTTTGTGCGTCCCCAATATTTGCAGATCATACCTCAGGTTTGTACTCTTCAACCGTTCAAATAGTGCGAAAATTGTCGATTGAAATCTAGTTTAGAGGTTACCTTATGAATTTTCTTTAAAACTAATCGAATCAGCTTTAAAATAGTATAAAAAAACGCAGAATTTAATTTCAAGATTTTTGACATAGTTGAGTATGATCTGCAAATATTGGGGAAAAAGCTTCCGCACAAAGATGTTTTATCTCCGTTTTAGTGTAACCGTAACCAGGCTACTGGTGCCAATAGAGAGATCAATGCAATTTGCGCAGTGAACAGAGTCTCGCATTTAGTTCGCTAAGAACACTTACCAAATTTTAATCAGAGATCACGAATGATAAGACTGATTTGAAAACGAAATAATCGATGAGTCCAAAAGTTTGCTATTTTGGTTTCGAGATCTTTTTAAATGCGGAACGAATGTTTTTTCCTCGGTTTGCGGACTTTGGTGATAGCCCAATTGTACTTTTTAGAATCAATTATTTATGGAGGGTTTAATTTACTGTGGTGATCTAGTAGATTTTCAGCAATTTTTGCTTGGAGTGATTTATTTTCCGCTTTTGTACTTCCGGAATTACAGAATATTAAATTCATTTCCGGTTATATCAAGTCAAATTGAGTCAGAGCGAAAATCCGATTTNAAAAATTCAAGCTAACTGATGTTTCTTATGGTTCAGTTAACGGTGACTGTCTGAACGGACATTCTCAAGAGTAGGATGAATTTTTATTGGCCTTTTGGACTATGCAATTTGAGAAAGTACATAAAGTGCCCGATTTCTGGTCAATTTTGAGAATTTTAGTTTGGTCAGACTTTAAGAGGCTAAATTTTAATTCTGATATGTTTTTATATCCAGCTCAGGAGCGCCTCTAGCCAAAAAAATCAATATGCTTATATCCAAACGCTCGACTTTATGAAAAAATAAATATGCTTATATGAATCATATAATATGAATCATATAATATGATATAAGTTATATGATGTTAGTTATATCCAAAGGCTCAACTTTAAGAATTTACGGAAATGTATTAATAAGTCAGCTCAATTGAACGGAAGAATGCAACTGATCACAGTTTTGAAGTTATTAGCAAAAAAAAGTAGTTTGGTTAACCTCCAATAACTGGTTGGTTAAGGCAGACAACAATGTCACGTATAATTTATACAGTTTATATAGTTAATTCTGGAGCATTCACGATATGTAACTAAATTGTTGTGATCATGACTAAAGTGACAGTTATAAGCGTGAAAATCCCAAATATTTGCTTTGGAGATCATACAAACACATAACCTTTGCACTCAGCAAATCAAAACAACTCTGTAGTCAGACAAGTGCAAATTGGCACTAATTTATACCAAAAATCATATTTAATTTTTTCTACACAAAACGAAATTATGATTCGACTAATTTTAAAGCTCAAAAAACTTTGTGTGAAATGTAATTACTACTGAAGCCTCATTCAATTTATAAGCTCGGTTTTTAAGTTGAGTGGAGCCGCTTTTTTAAAAAAAAATTGAATTAATTTGATATGTGAAAAACTTATTTATTCAGGAATAATTTTCGATTGAAACATTTAGATAGAAATGATAAAATAATTTTTTACAACGAAAAGTATCATAAAACTTCGGAATACAAATATTTTTACGTTCAAAAGGTCACGTTATTTTTTTTATATAATATAATTTCGACTTGACCAAGTCGCTATTATTTGAGAAGCAAAAAAGTCAGAAAAATAATTTTGAGATTAAAAGATAGAAAATTCTAAAAACAACAAAGCACGATAAATTTTATGAAATTTGTGTGTATTTCACTTTAGCAATGAGCGCGAATAAACACTCAGTGCCAATCAGCACTGTATGAGTACACAGGTTAAATTTTTTAACAGTATATTTTCAGGGTCGTCCTCATGTGACTTCAAAACTTTGCACTGAAAATTCCAACTTAGCAATAAACAATAAATAAAGCAGAAATATAAAGTACAATAGAAAACGTGTTCAATTACACAAGAAAAAAAATCTCGTAATGGAGAGAAAAACTGAGAAAAAGCCAATTCCTAAGTTAGCACAAATCAAACATATTTTATTTCGAAAAGCAATAGATATTCCAGACAATGAGGATCTAAAATGTAAGTTATTTTAGTATTTATTTCCCTGGAAAAAAATAGAAGATCAAACAGACCATGTTATTTTATTCTAGCTTTATTCAAAATAGAAATTTTCGGATTTGGATAATAATGTTTTATTAAAAAAATTATGTTCATTCTTATAATAGGATGACAAATGCTAAAAAAATAATTTAAACGGAAATATTCAAAATCATTAATTTTTTTAAGTCCATGAAAATGAAACTTCATGGAAGGGGGTGACTCTTTTTTAGCTTGAATTATTCACCTACCTCGAGCCTTGTCTCATCTACAAAAATTTGGCACTTAAAAATTTGGCTCTTCAAAATTCTAAAATCATGATTCAGATGGAAATGACCAAAGAAAATTCTTAGAGCCAATACAAGAAACCGTTGAATCTTCAAGAGTAAGTGAAATATGTTAAACATCAATGATTAATTTCTAAAAATTTAATAATATAAAAACGAGTCGGTGTCTAGTGTACCCATTTGAGTACGCTAAGCACGCACCTGCTTTCCGTACCCAAATTGGTCTGCATTAATTCTTTTTAGGTCAATTTGGGTACGGAAAGCACGGACGTGCTTAGCGTATCCAAATTAGTCTGAATGAAAAATATGTTGTGAAAAACGCAACGTCATGGTTATGCGTTATTAGGGTGGTTTAGGGATTTCACCGACTGCACTGGAGCACAGTGATAGGCTTAACTTATGCCGCATAAGTAGAGTCAGTACCGGGAGACTCATCTGCAAAACTAACCCCCCTAGTCGCGGATCTTTTGGATTTTACTGGGTCAAAACTTTCTCAAAAGAAATGATTCCGAGTGAATTTCCGACGATGAAACAAATTTTGGAGCCTCCAAGGGTCACAATAGAGCATGATAAAACAACATTTGGGCTTCAAAACGCGGCTTAAAGGTTGGGTTTATTATTGAGTTGGCTGTTATTATAACCGATCCGCGTTACAAAGATTTTGTAGATAAGTCTCCGGTACTGACCTACTTTATGGGCACGAAGTTTATGCCTATCACTGTGCTCAAGTTCAAGTCCGGTGGAATTCCTCAACCACCCTTTACACATAATCATGACGTTGAGTTTTTCAGCAACATATTCTTTCATTCAGACCAATTTGGGTACGCCTAAGCACGCCCGTGCTCTTTCCGTAACCAAGTTGACCTAAATGAAAAAAAATACAGGGTGTAAGGTTTTCCCTTCTTTTTTCCAAAACTGGGTTACACTGATTTCCGACGCGTTTTGATTGGTTGAATCTGAGAAAACTCTTCTGACAACCAATCAAAACGGCGGAAATCAAGTGTAAGCAGTTTGGAAAAAAGAGGTAAAAAAACCTTACCTCCGTGTAATATAGACACGAAAAAATAATATAGACCAATTTGGGTACGGAAAGCACCAGCTAAGCAAAGTATAGGGAGGACAAAAAAAGTAGATTGGCCAATTTGGGTACGGAAGGCACGCTCCCATAAAAACGCGTGTTTATGATACTCACTCGTTCATAAACTGTTTATAAGCTAAATTTTATTTGGGGGTTGTGGTTTTTTTAACGCACCTGAAAATAATAATTCGCACCCAATTCATTTTGAATATTTATTACAGGGGTAGGTCCAATATCGGCGAAAGTTTTTTTTCAAACAAAAATTTGGCGGTATTGGGCACTTTCGGCGGTATGGGGACAAAAATGAAAAATGCGTGAGCGTTCAAAATGACATTTCCAACTTTGGACCCTCAGTGGGGGGTCCCCCACACCACTTATTGTCCGATTACGAAAACAAAAAAATACCAACCAAAATCTTAAGTTTTTAATTAACCGTGCGGTACATACACACGTTTTTACTTCACCACTAACAGTTAGTGACTAACTTCTAAATAAGACTCTTAACCATTGGAGACACAGAGTCTTTTGAAAGGCTACAGCCACTTTGAATCATTTAAAAATGGTGCAAAAATGTCACAAACTTTGTGATACATCTATTATCAACTTTGATCAGCAAAAATAAATAGTCAATGACTATTAGTCATTCAACTTTGAAATGAACCTTGATCTCATATCCTGTACCGAATACAGTGAATCAAAATTGCCGCGATAGGAATACAAACCAAATGTGTGTAGTATTCAGTGTATTGGCTAGCTATATTAGGGGGTGATGAGGACCTCACCACCCCCTTATATAGCTAACCAATACACTGAATACTACACACATTTAGTTTGTATTCCTATCACGGCAATTTTGATTCACTGTATTCTGTACAGGATTATGTACAGGATTATGATTAGGTAGATTTTTTTAAAGCAACATCGTAGCGTGGAAACCATATTCTGTAGAATTATGTATCAGCAAATAAAACATTCACAATATTAGAAATTTAGTTGGCTACACGTTGCAAGAAACCGTTTGCTGATACATAATATGGTTGCCACGCTACGATGCCGAATGTCCGATGTTGCTTTAAAAAAAAGCTACCTGAGGGTTAGTCCGCTAAAGATTTAGTCGGGATCAGGCGGAGGATTTAGTTCACTGGGGTCAGTCCAATACAGATTAAGTTTCACCAGATCAAATCGAATCAGTTCGATAAAATTTGATTTGATCTAATTTTTCAGATCCCTGACTTTTATTTTAGTTCACTGGTGATGGATTACGTATTATCAGCCCAGGATTGAACAAAGTTCAGAAATCAAATTATTTGGCAAGCCCTTTTCAGCTTTCAAAATCACAGCCATCAAAATCTACGCAAGAAATGAGCCCCCAAAAATGAATGGTTCGTCGTTTTGAACGTAGTTTGCAAAAAATTCACAAAACAGTTACTGGGTGTAAAAACTCATCACAAACACATTTCATTAATAAACCAACTGTATATTCGAAAATATTTCCGCTGGATTTGTATTATCCCCCAAAAAATGCTACTCCCTCTTCATTGCTCTCCCATTTTTAGCTCTGCGTTTTACGCTCTTTTCCTTTAAAAAAATAAAAGGACATTCAATTGTTAGGGGAGCGTATCGACGATACGGTATGATACCGTCGGTATCGCGCTCCTTTTATTTCCTAGCGTAAGAAAAATGGAGATCAGATTTTTCTTATTGTTTTCAACCCTTTCCATTCCCCTTGTTCTCCTTTCCATTTGATGGTTTGCTTGCAAATGACGGTCGATTTTTAAAGTTTGACATTTTTATTGCGAGTGAACTATCGAAGAATTTTCGAAGATTTCTGAAGATTATCGACATAATTTTTACAGTTTAAAAGAACCAAGTAAAGATTTTCTAGGTTCCAATTGTTTTTACAGTTTGTGTTAGAATGAATAAGTTCTGTACATATAAGGGGGCTTTCATTAAAAAATGTACAAAAATAATTAATCAGCGTGTATCAGATACTCTAGATTTTCATATATTCTAGGTTTTATCAGTGTTTTTTTTTAATTTCTCAAAAATACTCCATTTTTAAAATTTTCGTCTTGATCCCATGATTTTATCCAAACCAGAGAAGTAGATTTTATTGTTCGTTGTCCGCAAGTTTTTACTCATATTTGATAGGACAGCAGTTGAGACACAATCAATTAAAGTGTGACCTACATCCAAATGACCAAGTTTTGGGAAATCGTCGAATAATGCTCCCATAGTTCCATTCAATCGAGGATTATCACTAAAGAATATAAATAACTTTCTAAAAACTTTAAAAAATCTTTTTATAGTATTATTTATATCCCCTATTCACACTTTTGTTAATATCCCGGCCCTACTAATTAAAAACACACTACGTTTCCTAATCAGGGCCGGGATATAAACAAAAGTGTGAAAAGCGTGAAAACTTTTTATCATATTTTTTTTGAATTGGTGCTTATCATAAGTTAATTTTCACAAAACATAAATTGTTTTTATTTTATTTGTTGATGCAATTTGGTGTCTCTTTCAACTTTTCAATATGCTTTTTGAGAATTTTCAAAAATGTGACTAAGTCTGGACTCTGTCAAAATTTAATACAAGTATAAGTCTGTAAATTTTTGCTTAAGTAAATTTAAGCATTTTTCAAAATTTTTGTTTTAATTTTTTTCAGCTGAGAAATGTCATATGTGAAACTTAAAAAAAATCTTCTGGCTAAGGTGTTTTTTTTTAAAAAACCATCGAAGTTATGCATTTTCTAAAATTAGAATTTGACTCTTTCAAAATCTTATGTCTTCATAAAGACCAAAATGAATTATCGTCATATTAACAAATATATTTTTTTTAATTTTGGTCCTTATGGCCAATTATATTTTGAAACAGTCGAATTTTTATAACATAAGCATAATTTTGATTGATTAAATTTTTATAAAAAAATGATAATCATCTAGGGTCATATTTCAGACCTGAAATTTATCTTATAACCAATTTCGAATGTTTTATAATCGAATATGAATATCTGACAAGGCACAAAATCCATGCCACCCTAATAAAGTATCACATTTTATTTTTTAGAAAATATTTTGTTTTAAAAATTTTATTTTTGAAAAAATTCCAAGCACTCACGATGCAGAAAGTTCCAAAAGCTTTGTCTGTGCTTTCAAAGCCAATTGATGAACCAGATCCAAATTCGTGATATCATTTCCAGCAACATTAATTCTTTCGACCAAACCAATATTTTTAAACTCGATAACATCTCTTTTGCCCAAAACTGGGAATTTTTTTGACATTGAGATCGATTTTATATAAGCTTCTAGATCTTCATCTTTCCACTGTAATTTTGAGCAGTCAATAGTTTTAGCTCTTTGAACCCACATGCAGGCAGTGATAACTGGTTCACGTTCAGCCTCTTCGTCAGTTTCTGGCGCACCCCATTTAGAAAAGTCAATTTGAGGAAATTTCGAACATTTTTGGATATTTTCACCTTCGATAGATCCAGACGTTTTCCATGGATCAATAGCCATAAGCATATCGCCAGACATTGTTTTACCTCCGATACCTACAAGAAAATAAAATTAAAACGTTTGAATAACGCGTAACTTTTAAATACGAATTTCACAAAATGAGAGTTTTGTTCTCAGCCAATTTGAAATATAATCAGAGAAAATGGAATCCTGTTTATTTTTTAATCGAGTACCACGTGACCGGTTAATACCGGTTTAGTACCAAAAAAACCGTATCCAGAGTTCCAATCAAGAGCGCGATACATCAATCAATTTTTGACATAATATGCGTCTATCACAACTTTTCCAATAATTTATGAAATAACACTCTGTGATTGGTTCTTAGGGAATGTCCGAACAAAAATAAACGAATCTTATTTTTCAAAATCAATTTCGAGGATTCTTATTTGAAAGTTACCGAGGCTGTTCGCAGTCGAGCAAATTTCGAAGATCGAACATTTTAAGATTTAACCATTACACACGAATCGTACAATTATGTACATATCTGCCGGTTTCGACCCATAAAGTCGATGTATAACTTTAACTGCTGAATTTTTTTTATGAGAGCCAAAGGCAAAACAACTTTTCATTATGAGCGTTTTTCATAAATATAGGCATCATTTTACTTGTAACTTTACAGTTATGACAAAAATCCAGATTAACAGTCACCCTTTTCACTGTGTTTAATCCGATATACATGTATAAATATTATAAATTATAATTTATAATGTATCATTATGATCAAGCTTTGTCTTATTTCGGTCAGACCGAATCGGTCTTTAAAATCGGTGACAAATGCCTAATTTTAGTTTGATTACTCTCTGGCGTCTCTAACAAGAAAACTCATGCTGTAGTATTTTGAAAAATAAAGTGCGAGTAAGCACCATAACGATTTATCTCAAAAAGCGATTTATTTATAAAAGTAAGTTATTTTATTTAATATATAAACTGTGGTTTAAAACACAGATGCGCAGGTGAGAAATTAAACATCGTGTTCGACTTGAAATGTCCAAAAGTAACCTCGTGTTACTTTATTTTTTTTCATTTGAAGGGATAATAAATTTGCGGTGAAATAAAACATTTTGAATCGCCCTGATAAACATGATAAGTACCTTCAAAAGTTTGACACGAAACAGCACCAAGCGTCATTTTTCGAATTTCTCCAAGTTGTTCTGGTGTAAAAACTCCAAAAGATTCGAACCAAAACCTATCTCCTTCTTTAAGAGCTACAAATTGCTCAGCTACAATACAACCTGATGTGGGCCCGACAGTACCCCCGTCCATATGTTTTTCTAGTTGCATACCCACATATAAATCTATAAAATCGTCCTGAGTTTTACCTGCTTTTGCCGCATCGGGTTTTGAAATATACTTATCTCGAATGGTCTTAATTTGCGCGACAGAGTTAAAAAGTGCAGAGTCGGTATGTTGACCTTTGTAGAATTTAGAGTAAATTTTATGGTTTTTACAAAAAGTTTTAACTGCTCCGTATGAGCCGATTCCGTGTTCGCGCCCTCGGGCGATATTAATTGCGAATAAATCAACTCCGTGGTGCCAGTTGTCTGGTTTGAAAAGATGGTGCTGAAGATCAGTGTCGAAAGTTCCGTCCATTTTGAGAGATTTTGACTTCATGGCACCTCGTAGACATCCAGCTGGACCTTTTGTGTGTACCCTATAAGAATGATTAATAAACTTAATAAATTCCGAAACTGACCCTCTAAATTAACCCACTGGATAAAATTTTCAGATTATGAGACCAGGCTGTCCGCGCAAATTCAGATCTCGCTAATACATATGTATTATTTCGATTATTGGATAAAGTCGAATTACCACCAATCAGAGAACGGCTTTTTTTCAAATTATCGAAAAAATCGTGATCTCTGAAAAATTGTTATCTAAATGTTGTTTTCTAATCAATATTATTTATATTAATTAAAAAACAAAAAAGGACATTTAGATTAAAATTTTTCAGAGATCACGATTTGTTTGAAAAATTGATAAAATGTCGTTTTTTGATTGGTGATTATTCGACTTTATCCAATAATCGAAATTTAGGCCTCATTTTCTTCGTCTCAATTAACTGAGTTTGATTATATCAATTTTGATATCGTGAATATCTCAAAAATCATAAAATCTGCTAAAATTGTTTTGCTTTTTGAGAGATAAAAATGTTTTTTTTATATGTTGACTCTAGGACATATCTTAGATAGTCAATCTAAGATATTCTACGTAATAATATACGTATTAAACGGACACTCGACAGACAAAACTGCCATTTTTAAATTCAATCTTTTTCAATAATCTAGCCAGGAGGCAGTTATGAAATATATTCAAAATGTGAACGTATTCGCAAAGCTTGAGGATGACGGGAAAGGAAGATTTTTATCGCACGATTTCATAAATCCTTTTTATCAAAGTTTTGGCTTAAAGGGGTAGTGATCGCAAAAAATTGGTTTGATATTGGATTCATAACTAAATTGACCAAGGTTCGAGGTTATCTACTGTATCGATGAAATATTTCTAAAAAAAAGATCTTCGACAAATTTGAATACTGTTCTCTCATTGGAAAAAATAAGTTAATCGGATAAGTAATTCAGCCGTATTCGCTTCCCAAAGTTTCAACTTCTTGTGAGACCACCAATTTTTGTAGAGCTGCTCGTTTTTGGTCAGTTAAGATATATTTTCAATTTGCAGCCAAATTTTTTTGCTAACCAATCGCCCTTATAAGTCATATTCGGTCAGAAGACACAAAATATATCACAAAACTACTTTTTCTCTAAAAAAATTGATTCGTAATCGATCCTCAGAATAAAATGCCTTAATTTGACTCAGACCTCAAAAATTTCACTTTTCAAAAAGCACTTAAATTTATGAATAAATTTGTTACGAACTCTGCATAGTAACCGACAAGGGCGTTTTCTGAAGCACAACCATATTCCAATAGCGTATTTTAGAACATAGTCTATGTAACATAAAAGTAAGAAAACTAAGGACATTTATCAGCATCACATAAAAATGAATCTCAATATATATGACTCCCAAAATAGTGACTCCTGAAATATGAGTCTCACAATATGAGCCTCAAAATATGATCATCAACATATTACCCCACTTAATATAAATTAATGATAAATTTTGAACCAAAAGGTACATATCCTTTTTCCAACCAAAGTGAATCTTGAAAATGATGGTGATCTCTATAGCGCGTGTTCAAATCTCACTGATGTTGTCGTAGTGATTCTCTTGAAAATAATAAAATACAATGGTACTTGATATTGAGGGCGCCAAAGTTGATTGGTGTGTCATATTAGCCTACAAACCCTCTGGCCAATTAGGCGGCGTAGAACTCGACAGTGGTGGGATTCGAACACGCGCTATAGAGATCATCATCATTTTCAAGATTCAATTTGGTTGGAAAAAGGATATGAATCTGCAATCATATTGCATTTAATTTTTTTGAAATAATTTCAATTGATTAAGGAAGGATCAAGGCAGGAGTTGATTGTTGACCACAAAACATTTTACCAGTTAAACAGTGTTTTATGCCCGAATAAATATCACTCTCAATTTTAATAATAAACAATTTGATTTCTCTGAGAATTTTCAAACACCAAAAAACTGATTGTTTTACCATTCTGGATCAAAAAAGTTATATTTCATCAAGGAAGCGCCTGGAAGACTGTCCAAAGTGGCTTTTTCTTCGTCCGAAAGTGCAGCATTTTCTCCTTGATGAGGTTCGTCGGCATGAGCATGAGCAATTGTTTTCCATTCTTGATCAAATGCTTGCATAAGGGCTTTTACTTGTCCGTGCATTCGAAATCCAGCAGTCGCGAACTCGTTTCTAGAAAAAAAAAATAATATTATGTTTATTTTCGTTATAAATGACATCAGAAGTATTTTTTATGATAAGTTTTTAAGTAAATCTGTAGCTCTTTATTTATCTGCATCTTCGCAATTGTTTTTCACAACACAGAAATTTATAGTTTTTTATAGATGGGTTATTTTAGCTCAAAGAAGTGCTTGGTCGGGCAATTTTTAAATCATTGATTACAAAAATGCAATTCATTTGAAAAAAAAATAATTTCAGTTCAATTTCGAACGATTTAAATTTTAATCGATCAAAATCCGCAATTTATCTTATAAGTTATTTCAAATATATTTATATGAACATATATTTATAATCAACTTCTGTTTTTTTTGCATTCGAAAATCGTGAAAATTCTTATATTTTAAATATTAACTACAATACAAATCATGGGGAGGTTGCCTTGTGGGGGTTGGCTCGTTTTATTTTGCCCTAGTTGATACAATACCCCGCCCCCGCACGAGATTAGCCTAGGCTCCTTTTAGTAATATGCTCGCACTTCATGAAGTAAAGTCACTTCAAACCAACTAGTCGGCAAAGTCCGCTTTTTCTTAATAATTTAACTTTAATTCTAGAAAATATTTATTTTTGGCGACTCTACGAGATGAGTATGAAATAACTTAAATTTTATTTTATGAATTAAGCAATTTGAGAAAGTGAAAATAATACCGGTAGTAATTCAAAAAGTAAATTTCTCGTCAGATATTACAGTTAAAACGTAACATCCTGTACATATACAAAATAACACAAAATTCGTTGAAAAT
The DNA here is from genome assembly GCA_004367855.1 of Oikopleura vanhoeffeni. Taxonomy (NCBI): domain Eukaryota; kingdom Metazoa; phylum Chordata; class Appendicularia; order Copelata; family Oikopleuridae; genus Oikopleura; species Oikopleura vanhoeffeni. The sequence goes on along the minus strand of SCLH01001595.1, from coordinate 28,068 downwards.
CAGGAGAACTTTCTGGATTTTGTTCCGAGATTCCGATGGCACAACTAAGACTCCGTAAAATCTTTGGTATCCGTGTTTGAAAACTCCGGAGCGCCCGTCAAAAGTTAAATTCTGAACGTTTAACAAGTATCAATAACAATCAAGATCGTTTAGTCCAAATTTGAATTATTTTCAGTTTCAGCTATGCGGTAATTTATCTCCGTCACAGACTTTGTAAAAAACGTGATTTCATCCGATCTGCAGTATATGATATATCAGGATACTGTATATCAGGACTTTAATTATAAATAATTGATTTAACTCCCTATTGGGGACTTTAACCTTTTTGAGCATATAAAATAAAGTTCCGCCAAGGCACCAGAGCCACAATTGTGGCTCTACTTTGAATGTTGTTTACAGAGAGCTTAAGGGGCTCGGTGCATTTTGACAGATACCAATATGGGCTCTTGATGAAAAACTTTTCACTGGATTGATATATTCTCCCCAATATACCATCAAAGTGATGATTCATAATCCAGGCAACTTTTGTAACTAGCGATTTTTTGCATT
>SCLH01001595.1:0-27014 GCA_004367855.1 Oikopleura vanhoeffeni | reverse complement strand
TGGCTTTTTAAGAAAATTTTGAGTTCGAATTTAACTTTTCGAATTCGAGAAATTATGAGAAATTTTGGATAAAAGTTCCAAACATAATAAAAAAATGCCTTATTTTTCGTTCAATTTTTTTTTTAATATTTGTTTCAAATCAACGAAAAAAACTCTACAAAATGGCTACTTTAACTTTTCGACTAGGTGACCATATATTTTTTATATGCTCTTTGAAAAACAATATGACATGGTTTAGTGATTTTTGGTCAAAAAAAATAAGAAATATTTTGGAAATTTTTCTCATTTCTTGTTCAAAAATTTTCAAACTAATATTTTTGGAATCCTTAGCTGAAAATATTGGGAATGGCCACTTGTACTATATTTAAATATGCTTTTGTTTTGTTTCTTCGCTCTTGTTTATACTCTGAATCATACTTTTTTGAATGAACATACGGTTTGCGCGGACTCTAGTTAAGCCCTCTGTAATCAAGAATTGAAAAAAAATTATTTCACCGAGACTTGCCCAATTGGTAAGCTGACACATTCACCACGTTAAATTTCATAAATTAAATTCATGAAAATAAATATTTTATTCGATGTGCTAAAATTTCGTTTTTTTTCGTCTTTTTTCAGAAATTTTAATTTTCGATTTTGACGTAGAAATCATATAAAATTAAATTATATTAATTTTCGCTGGTGGTCGAGACCATTTTTTGAAGCTTCTAATTAATAAAAAAGAAAAAAAAATTTAATGTAATTTAGACACCTTTGATAGTAAACGCAAGTTTTTTTAGTGTTTTTTCAAAAGACAATTTATAAAGTAAAAGTAATCGATCTGAAAAAAATCTGATTATACAAAGTGAGCTAAAAAGCAGCAACTTACGTTTGAAAAATTTTTATTCGAAATTTATGAAGTGGCAAAAAGTTTCCCATCAAGACAAAAAAATTGAAAAAGTACAAATCTCTCAAAATGCACCGAGGCCCTTAAGGCAGTTGGAATTTCAATTTTTTCTGCATAAGGAAGTTTTAAGGTAATATTTTTGCATCCGACATTTTATATTCAAAAATATTAATTTTTAGCTCTAGAAAATATAGTGAGATAAGCAAGGTTTACCATATCACGTGATACACGGTTCCTCACAAGTTACATTTCTGTCGGAATCGATGCACAAGTATCTGGCCTACGTCAAAGTTTTGTTCGCTTTGATTTATATCTCATAAAATTTTGATGGAAAAATCATGATTTTTGATAAAAATGTTTATTTTTCCCTATGAAAGCAGATTATTACTCTTTTTTCCATTATTTTCAAGTGAATATGGTAATGAAGTACAATTGTGGACAATTTTGATTGCTTACATTCACTATTATAACAATTCAATTTTTTCATGGGATACTTGAAGTTGAAAATTAAAAACTTCCGAAAAAAAATATCTGCCCCTAGCTACCAATAAATTATTATTTCTACTGTTATGCATGCACAAAACACTTTCCTAAAAACTGGCTAACCTCACATTTGTATTATATGTCTAGTTCCGAAATAATTCCAATTATTTTTGGGAACCTAATCAAAATTCTTTATAATGTGTTTAAAACAAAAGATTCTACGATCCCGTTTTTTGCCTTTTTTGGATGATTTTAGGTATGCTTGAGCTACAATTGTCTCATCTATAATGCTTTATTTTCCTGGACAAAGAGAAAAATCACACCGATTGTAACCCAAAGAAATTTTTGTGCTTTGTTTTACTCATAATTTTTTTCTGATTGAGTATATCTTTCGGGAATCAAAAGATATTTTCAAATTACTAGTAGTTCAATATATTTATGAAAAAATCATGTTTTTTAGGAAATAATTGTTAGTTTTTTCATTTAATTTAACTTTTTGATAATTATTTCAATATTAAGGAAATAAATGGTATAAGAGTACCACTCTGGCATGATTTTCACAAATTAAACATTTTTTCAAGCATATCATTTTTCTATACAAATATCGAAATAAGATATTTTGAAAATTCCCTTATTAAAAAATATTTTTGCCCAGAACGTCCTGGAATGTATTTTTTTTTGCAAAAATGGACTCAAAAGAGTTTCCTAAAAACTGGCTAATTTCATCTTTGTATTCCATTTTCAAGTCGAAAATTATTTTATCAGAAGTTAGACTTAGACGAAAAATGTCCTTTAAATCAACTCGCCATAAAATTTGAACCTATTAGCGAAAATTTTTTCGAAAATATTGTTATTGATTTGAATCACCGATATCGAATATATCCTATTCCGAGTACAGTAGATCAAAAATGCCTAGGTAAAAATACAAACCAATTACAAGGTAAACAAGGTAAAAATACAAACCAAATACAAACGAGAGTGAGACGGGCCAACCAACCAATCAAATCCCTGAATTGAACACACAATTGGTTGTATTTTCACCTAGGCAATTTTGATCTACAGTACTCGGAATAGGATATGCATATGAAAAAAAGTGTCTGCAAACATTTTTGGATGATTCAAAGTGACTTGAGCCTTTCAAAAGACTCTGTACCTCCAAAGGTTTAGTACTAGAATTTTTCTCTTTTTGGGACTGTTGGTGTTAAAGTACCCCAATAAGGTTTAAAAAAAAGCTCGATATACTTCAGTAAGTTAACTCAAATGTGTGTTTTTTAATATCTTATAAATCTAATATACCTAATAGATGGTTCAGCTTCATCTGGTACAACATGTCCGCTAATTCTTGATGTTCTTACTCCTTGGGTCACATCTTCTAGTTTAAAGGATTTTCTATATAATCTCTTGTTAGGACTTTTCTGAAAAGGATTCCAAGGTCTTTTTCCCGCCTCATATTCAGCTTGATTGATATCAGTTCTCTGCTGGAGATTTCGTCGCTGTGCATTTTGATTAACAAATTTCATTTTGCCTACGCTTTCGATTTTTGTCCCTAACATAGCTGGGAGAGCCTGTCCATAATGAATATTTTTATAAACTGACATTGTGATTAATTTTGCATTTTCGAAAACCTGACGGGAGGTCCAATCAGGACGCTGCTTTTTTAAATTGGTGGCGAGGTGGTTGTGATAACGAAGAAAAACAGTGTGAAACGAGGCCAAGTAGGGATTTTCTTGGACCCGGGTATCTCCAGCGATAAAATCCTTGAAATTGTCATCGTTAAAAACTGAGGGTTGTTTGAACGCCTCCGCAAAGTTTGCGGTTTTTGCATCTTGAGTAAATGGCAAGATTTCACCAATTTGACCGCCGATCGAATCTGCTCCGTCGAATCCTTTCCGAGATTTTAAACGCATTTTGTCGGAGTGCAGGAGTTCTGCAAGCTCGGCCTCGGTTGTACCATAGATTTGAGATAAATCCATGAAGGAGGTTTTTTGATTCATTTGTTCTCGGACGAAATTTCCTGTTTGAATTATTAAAAAATTCTCAAAAAAATAAAAAAACACTAATTTTTATTCCAAGTGAAAATAATTATGCAGCGATTATGTTAGCTTTCGAAAAATTTAGTTGAGACAATAATAAAATTCATTTGTAACTGAGGAGAAAAACTGATAATCTAAAAATCTAAGGTAGCCATCCTGAATGTTATTTGCAAAAAAATTTGAAATTTTTTTAGAAATTTTTAATTCGGCCTATAACGGACATCAACTAAAAACACTAATTAAAACTACTGTTATTTTCTAAGTTATCATTTATTAGTTTTTGAAAAAAACATGGACTGTCGAATTTTTCACTAATCGTGCCCAAAAAATTCTTTGTCTGTATAACTGAAATTTTAAAAATATATAAAAATTTCTAAAATGGTGCGAAGATAGAGTTGGAATCAGAGGTCGGCAGTGCCGACTCGGCACATCTGAAATTTTTTTCGGATCGGATTGGTCGCCTTAAATTTTTTTTGGATCGGATTTGGATCGGTCGCCTTAATTTTTTTTGGATCGGATCTGGATCGGATCGGTCGCCTCAAATTTTTGTCCATATTTGCGTTGACTACCCCCTCAATAAGCACGTTGAAATATTTGTGTTAAAAACTGTTTCAAATAATACGATTAAATTAACAAGAAAACCAGGACATTTTTACCAAATCCAATTAATTTTCAAAAAAAAATCGGATCGGATCGGAGGCTTTGGATCGGATTGGAGGCTTTGAATTGGATCGGCTCGTACGAAAATTGGATCGGATCTGGATCGGATCGGTCGACTTTTGAAAAAATTGAATCGGCTCTGGATCGGATCGGTCGTCTTTTGAAAAGATTGGATCGGGATCTGATCGGAAACCGATCCGATCCAATTGTGCCGACCTCTGGTTGGAATCTTCAGTGAAAATAAAGGTTCAATATAATAAATAAAATGAAATTCAGCCTCGATCTTGTGAGCATCAAAATTTCAATTTTATATACAATCTGATGCAAAAACAGGCAACTTTTCTGCACTAGTTACGTCATAATTATTAACTTATTAACTAAATTTTCATAATTTGAGAAAAGTGACAATTTCCACAAAAAGTGCATCATAAATTCCATCAAACCAAATCTTACGCTACTTATGACTCATAAATGCAAATTAAAATTAGAAATTCCATCTCAGTCTCCTGTATAATTGGGTACAGTCGACAACGCCCAGGTAAGGGTGTCCCCAATAATATTTAATTTGGGTTTAAATCACACCTGCCAACTTGGAGTATACATTTTTGATAGACTTTTTTGTAAATGTCTATTTTGTAAAATGCGAATTTACAAATGTTTCATTTTTCAAGTATTTTTTTGATTTTGCATTGAACCCGGTTAGTTTTTGTTTAGCATTTGTATCGCAATTCTTTTTATCTTCAAATTACAAGAATTTTTGCGCCCACGCATTTTTCAACCGTGCAGTTGATGTTCAATGATAGTTGGTATTTTTTTCAATATCTGTCACCATTCAAAAAGGGAAAAATGATTAAACAACTTTCCACCAATGAGCTTAAAAACATGGACATGTGCATTACGATTTGAAATATTTTCATAAATTCAAATCAAATAAGTGAAAAACGCGCCAAAAAAAGAAAATTTTATTCATCATTGATTCTGATTCGAAAAGTATAAAATTAAATTGCGTCAAAAACGTAGATTTTTTCACCATATCAATAAACTACAGAATAATCAAACACGCTAATTGGTTGGTGAAATTACCCACTTAAGTAAATTTCATTTCACACGAATGGCTCTTTTTAAAGAGCCTTTGTTATCTCAGCTTCATTGTAACAAAAAATAGACAAAAAAACTAGACCAAAAATTCTGTAATACTCAAAAAATAGCTTTTCAATTTTTTGAGAAAAATGTAAAATATTTTTCAATAATTTCCTTCAGAGGGTACATGAGGTGCCGATCTTATGACGAACATACAGTCGATATCATCAAAAACTGGATCAGTAGTTTTATCAACCGCAACATTTTTGCATTTTTCTTTATGAGAGCAATCACATGGCTCTACTTCTCCACCTCCCATATCTGGTGTCTGAATGATATCATGGGTAACAAATTGTCCCCAAAGCGGTCCAACCATTGTATTGTCTTCATCGTCTGTCGTTTTGCCATCTTTTTCATTTGAACTGGTCAAAAGAAGGGATAATTCTCGTTCGTTGGGTAATAAAAGGGCGGGCTTTCCGATTTCTGAGAGGTGATTAATACATCGTGGTTCACCTTGAAAATAAAAATTTAACTATTTCTAAGTTTTTGATAAAATTTCCAGAAATCTATTATCATGCATCATTTTTTGACAACTTTGAAGGTATAATTGACTAATGCGTTTTTAAAGAAAATTATAGGGCATATTTTTAAATATTAAAATAAGTTCGAGATCAAAATTGAGTGTCAAATCAGACCAACTACGTTTGTTTTAAAATGCAGTATTGACGAAAGATGCATCATTTGAAATAAATTTGAGTATCAAATGAGACCAAGTTTTCAAGAATTGCTGCTGTGATTACAGGGAGGTTAATTATTAAGAACAAAATTGAGTATCAAACCAGTCCAATTATTTGGTTAATTACAACTTGTAATACATAAAAAAATATTCAGAATGAAGTTGGGTATTAAATCAGACCAGGTTTTAAAGAATTGCTACTGGGATTACAGAGAAGTTGATTATTAAGAATTAAATTGAGTATCAAATCAGACAAATTACAGGGGCCCAATATTGCCGAAAGTTTTTTGCCTAAAAATTTCGGACATATTGGCAAATTCGGCAATATTGGGCAGCCCTTTTGTACTGGGGGCCCATAACGGGAATTTTTTTGCCAAAAAATTTTGGGCATACTGGCAAATTCGCCAATATTGGGCCGGAGATATTGGCCTCCCTGTATTTGGTTTAAAATACACAATTTTGGACGTTAAAAATGTATTGACGGTCATTGTTTCAATTTTCTGTTTACAATTCAAATTGTTGTATTAAATAGCCGAAAAATAAGGTTTTGTAAGATAAACTTTCGTTTTTTTTTTAATTTATCAAACTCACCTTGAAATTCAGACGCAGGATTTCCTTCACGATCGAATAAGCAGTATTCTGTTGGAACCAATCTGGAATATTTGTCTCCGACTTTACCACGTAGTTGACCGGTTAAATCGTTACCAGAACCATCCAGAGATGGAAATTGACCAATAATAGAACCTTCAGCATCAGTTCGAAATTGAACAGTTAAATTTTGAGCTTCTTCCATGACAAATTCTGGGTCACTGTAAATTAAGGTTAATATCAATTAATTTAATTTTGTAATCAAACGTCGGATTCCAAAAAAGCTTTTTGCTTTGACCGCGATTAAATTTTCTGTTAATTTATTAGTTAAATGAAGGTTGAAGCAGAAAACCTTGCCAAATCTGAGAACTAGTCTCTGGATTATCTTCTGAAAAAATTACTCATGAAACAACTAATTTGAAATTCGAGTAATACTCCATTGGAACTGAATTAGACGGAAAACCTCCAGATTTGACAAAAAAATGTAAATTATAAAAAATGTATCCATCAAATTAGCAACGAACTTTCTGAAATTTAACTCAAAATAGAATTCATTATTTTTAAACCGGATATTTTTCTTTAAAATGGAATGTCTTTTTTCAATTTTTTAACGAGAAAAAAGTCCAATAATTTTAGAAATTATTGATTTTAGAAAAACTAAAAATTTTCCAGCAAAAAAAGGATAATGTTAATCCGACTTACGACATCCTAGCTTTATAATCAGACGATTTGGAATATCGAATTTCAAAAACTCAATAATAGGTATCGATTTTATTGGCCCATCTCGTCAGATAATTTTAAGTCGTAGGATTTTTTTTGATTTCGAAAAATTTTCCAAAAAATCGATTTTTTGTCAAATTTTCGAGATTTTACAGCGGGTGCTGAAACCGGTTCTTATTTATGTTATACGTTGATTTGATATGCGTTTATCTGAAAAATGATCATTTATCTATTGATAAAAAATCCAAAATTTGTATGTCAACTGAATTGACTCAACTCCTTATTAATCGCGGAATTAAAAAAAATAAAAATTCAGTGACAACTTGAAATGCTCAAAAATCGAACAAATATATAGAAAGACTTTAAAATGTGGTGATAGCTGAAAATAACCCTTAGGGTAGAAATTTGAATAAATATTGTAACTTGGTGAAAAATGAAATAAATATTTAAATCGTAAAGATAACATATACAAAGTTTTTAATTCCAACTGACTTGAACTGTATACAGTATATCGTTTTTATGATAATACAGAGGGTGTCGGACAAAATGATGCTACTCAAATAAAAAATGGTCCGAAAGGAAGCATACCGATTTTTGTGGATTGATCGATCAGATTCCTCCGCAAGAAGTTTAAATTTTTTGGTCGACAAAATTGCTGGTCAATATTTTTAAAATGCCTATGTTTTGCTTTAAAAAGTGCGTGGGCGAAAATCAGCAGAACAAGTAAAATACAAATTAACGAACTGTTTTATTTTCTAATTTATTTTATTTTTTTAATCGAAACTAGATGATTTATGTTCAAAAAATGGGGAGAATTTTTATTTTTGTGACGCGTTTTACTTCACGATTAGAAAAAGGGTTAAGGAAATTCAATTTTGAATTATGACATCTTTCATAACGCAGTCAAAGTGATTTGGAATAAGAACCTCAAACGCCCACGAAATTCGGCGATATTGGCACTTTGGCCTACTTTTGCGCACTTTTGCCTGTATATGGGCACTGGAAGGATTTGAGCTGCAAATCGTGAAATTTCTTTAGTTTTTTCGGCGATATTGGCAAATTCGGCAATATTGGGCCGGCGATATGGGGCAACCCGCTGTACTTCCTATAGAAGCCGTCAAAATAGTTCATAAATTGTTAACAAAAATTTTCGGACAATTTCGGCTTTTCCTGTCCTCTAAACGGCATACTAATTATTCTGAGAAACAACAAACGAAAACCTTTTTATCTAATTTTCGCAAACTCAAGAACTGCTGCAATTATAAAGATAAAAAATGTGTGAAACTTATAATTTTCCGTGAACGCTTTTTAATATCAGATGTCTAAATGAATAAGATTAAAAATTATTTTCACAGCCAAGCGACTTGTGGCAAATTAAAAAAATATACGTTAAGACATTATTTTCAGAAACAACCTTTGTCGTTAAAAAATTAAATTAAAATTTGAAATCGCATGAGACCCTTATGATAAGATTTTTCCTGTGTATCAAGATAAACCCCAAAATTTATTCTTAATCGATCAACTTTTTAATTTTTTTTTGTCCCTTTTTCATGATTTTGTTAAAATCAGAAAAATATATCTGACATAAGATGGTATTAGTGTCTTTAAAAAAACCTGAGACAACCCAAAAAAAAGACACTGTAATATCAAAAATTAAGTTGAGTTTATTCAAGTTTACTTGATATTGAATAAGTATTATGTATGAACAAAAATAAATTGCCCCAACCTATTTCAACTTGAGGGTTTGCGACCAATTATCAACCATTGACCAATTAAATTTATCAATTGTAATATGAGGTTTTTACAAAAAATCAACATAATATGTCAAAAATCTCGAAATATTATTAATATTGTAATCGAGTGTCAAATCAGACCCTTCCTACATTGTTGGTATAAACAGTTATTTCTGTAACAACTGAGCATTAAATTATTGCGAAAAAAATGCAGTCTCATACCAGATCATTTCTTATCGTTTGTGAGAATTTCTGCAAAATTTACTCGAAAAGAAATGCAATCTTTAATAATGTTCAGGGGGCGATATATAATTTTATTACAAATCACTCTGAGTGCGACATGAATGTCGTCATTTTAAAGATTAAATTTCTCAAATTAACTCTTTTCCATTTTTTTTATTGCGTTTGACGGAGTACTTAATTCTGCGCATTTTGGTGATTTAATTCATTTGAACCTATTGTAAAACACCTCATAAAATTAAAAAACTGTTCGACACATGACGTCATATCAAACGCCTACGCATTTTTTGAATTTTTAACCAAAATTTTTTTTATCTTTTGTTAAATCGCTGTTGTAATTACATAAAACTAAATTATTGAGAACGCAGTTGATTACCAACTCAGTCCAATTATTCGATTTTAATAAATATTGCTGTTATAACTGACAAGGAACTTTTTGCAAAAAATTGAGTGTCAAATCAGATCATGTACAGAATGTTTGATTTGGTTTTGAGAATTCCAAGGCATTTCCTTCCGAATGGTTATCTTTATTTATTTCAAATGTTGACATGTCCTATAAATGCTAAATACCGTGGTGTTCTTAACACCCTCAAATCATTAAATCGCATCTAGCACCACCCTTTGAGTACCCTAAATCATCAATTTAAAATAATTTGCGTTTTAGGGCATTTCCGGTGCTTCATCACGTGATCATGGTCCTTTATAAAATTTGAAATGTCAATCTGGAGCAGAATTTTACGCTCAACCCAAAAAAGTGAGTGAGCATTGCGAAATAAGATGCACAATTTTTGTTTTTAAATAAAACTTTGACCACTCAAAAAAGCGCCACTAAGTGATTGCACCAAAAAATCTTTTTGGCGAAAATTTTAAGTGTGAAGAACTACCATATGCTCCTGAGTTTTAGGTTTACAGGCAGAGTGTATTTTTAATGATAAAACAAAAAAACGTCTGAGACCAAAGCTTAAAAAATTATGAATTTTTTGTGAGTCGACTCTAATAACTTATTGCAAGCTGCATTGGTTTGCACCAAATTTGTTTATATTTATCGGTGCAGAATTCTCCAAGCTTTTAATTTAGCATTATAAGCCAGTGAAGGGGGCACTAAAATCGACAATTTAAACTTTAAATTGCCATTTTACCCAAGAAAAAAATTTCAAATTTTTTTTCAAATCAGAATTTTTCTCGAAAAATTCTGCCCCGAGTGTTTACTTTCATGCGTTGATAAAATTATTAGTTTAAAAAACGATTTCACCCCCGGGTATGACCCTAGTCATAAGCGATGAGAGTTGACTCACAAATTTTTTTTTTTGTTTAATCATTGAAAATACACTCTGCGCTAGACTATAAAAATAAAACAAGGTTTGGACCTAAAAATTTGTTCATAAAAAAATCCGATTGAACAAAATAAAAATGTTAACAATCGTTTTTGGGTCATTTTTAACCATTTTTTTTTGAAAAAGTTGTAAGAAGATTTCTTCTCCTCAGTCACTTATCTATCGATCCCATGGGTCATTTGGGGTCTCAGGGGACTTTCAAAATCGGTCACTCTAATTATGATCAGGAACAATAAATTTTGGCCGTTTTTAAGTACATGCTAAAAATTAAGGTTTGATTGAAGGATTATTTTGAGAAAAAATTTCTCAAAATGGGCTACGGAATTGTTCCTTATTATGATGAAATATCAAACACAGAAAAGTAGAAACCACTCTCAAAAAATTCGAAATTTTTAGAATTAGTAAATTAGACAAGATCAAAACATTTTCAGAAAAACAATATCTAAGTCTGGAGTCCAGACTCTGGACCCTCAGTGCTAATTGAATACATTTCGAAAATAAATAATAAAACAGTTTTATTTTCATGATCGGGAATCCCCATTAGAATTAATATTTGACTGAATCTTCAGTAAATATTCGAATATATTTAATTATACTTTTTTTGACTCATGAATTTTGAAATGATAGGTTACTATTTCGAGGCAGACTAGAAGGTCTTTAACATGTCTAGTGGTGTACAATGATATAAATTTTCGGAACATTTAAAAATTTGGAGTTATGCAATGAAATAAAGTTCTTTATACAAGTATATTATGTAAGTAGTATGTAAGTATATTATCTATCAATAAGCTTTATTTTTGAAATTTGTTAACAAAAATAAAGTGAAGTTAACCCTCCGAGGCATATTGAAGATCCTGCCTAGTGTAATTTTTATCTTGAGCGTTATCAATTTGATAAAGTGGCCAATCAAATCGCGGGATTCTTGAATTGAGTCGACAATCGGGTATTATGATTGAACACTGGCTCAAAGTGATGACGCTCAAGATAAAAATTACAGTAGGCAGGATCTTCGATATAGCCTTTTGAAAGGCTAAAGCCAATTTAAATCAGCCAAAAATGATAGAAAAAATGATCGCAGAGACTTCTCCTTCTGACACATTTTGAAATTCAACAATGTGAATCTTAAAATATCTCCTAAAAATTTTCGGATACTTGGTTTAAATTTTATGACAAATTGATTGAAAGGCGATTTTTCGCATAAGTTTTACTTCTGAAGAAATACTTTTTGATCCAAATTTGGAATTAAAATTTCTAATTAGCCAGTTTTTAGGAAAGTGTTTTGAGTACAATTTGCAAGGAAAATTAGCCTTCTGGACATATCTGGAGGAAAAATATTTTTTGGGAGTGAAATTTCTAAATATCTTATTTTGATATTAGTATGGATAAAATGATATGTTTTGAAAAAATATAAAATTTGTGAAAATCATGCCAGAGTGGTACTTTTATACCATATTTGCCTTGATATTGTAATAATAGTCAAATAATTTCATTTAATCGAGAAAACTAACAATTTTTTCCTAAATAACGTGATTTTTTCATGAATATTTTGAACTTATTTAAAAATATTTTTTGATTCCCAACACATATAGGCGGAAATTAAGTTTAGCGCAACTTTCAATCGGGTCGAATGTTCTCGGAGATGGCTAACCGGATTGAAGTAATTTCAAAAGTGTCGGAGACCCGATTGAAAGTTGCGCTAAACTTAATTTCCGCCATAGTAAATCAGACAAAAGTAATGAGTGAAACAGAGCACTTCGCAGTCATTCAGATAAACATACATTTCCTGGAGCCTACCATGAGGTAGTATCACGTGGTTTAATAAACCTTGCTTCCCAAACGTTTTTTTCTAGAATTAAACATCAAATTTCTAAAGGATGAAATTTTTTTTTCGAAAATTTAACTCTTCAACTTGATCATAAACGAAAAATTGAAGGTTTATCTTATAAGAGTTTTCTATAAACAACGCTCAAATTATAGCCTCCTGAAAAGCTATTATGCCTCGGCGGAACTTTTTTTTATATGCTTCGGAGGGTTAAAGAATATTAATGTCTGCGTGGTGAAACACAAAAAAAATATTTGATAAATTTAACAATGAAATCAAATAAAAACTGTATTGAAATTGATGCAAAAATTATTGAAGCGGTTAGCCAAAATTTAATCATATATTAGACGTGCAAAACAAAATTGTATTCCACCATTGTGTTTTAGGACACGGAGATTCATTTTATTTCATATTTTGATTTGTTGAATGATTTGAACATAGTCTAGCAAGTTGAACAGTAATGTTTGAAATTTACAGAGCGAACTGAATAAAAAAAATTGAAAAATTTTGGGTTTTCGGCGTTTTATTCAAAAAAAATCCATTTGACCATCAGATCAATTTTCCTATTCATCAAAAAAGTTTTATATTTTCAGATACAACAATTGACTCACTAAAAATTAATTATTTCCCTGACTGTTTTTCAAAACACAGATGCGCATGTAGATACTCAAACATCATTTGCAGGTGAGAGTTAAATAAAGCATGTTTGATAAATTTCCATAACGTGAGCAAATTCTGGATCGGAAAAATGGTCCATAATAATTAAATGTAGCAGAAACTATTCAATTAAAATCGTAAAAGTCAGCATAGCTATTATGAAATATTTCCTCACTTATTATATTAAAAAATGATTCTGAACAGCCGTGGTTTCAAGCGCTGAAATAATATTTTTTATAGTTCCATATTAAAAAATAAATATCGAAATAATTTGAAAGTATGAAACATCTTGCTAAAGCATTTTCTAGAATTCACGATGTTACGAATTCACGATGTATAACGTAAAGATGAAGACTTGTGACAATTTGAAGTTTTTTTGTCAACCAATCAGCAAAATCCAATGACAAGACGGGTTGAATTATATTGAACAAGAGAAAATAAATTGAGATTTTGTACAGGTTGAGTTATATGTTATACTGAATATTTCATCATTTAAATCAAAAAAAGTTCAGTGAGGAGGATTCACGTGTTTAACGCCTTTGTACACGTGACTTCTCGTTCGAGTGATCCGGCAAAAAACCCCAAAATATAAATTCAACCTGTAGTATAAAATATTTAATTATATATCGATCACGCGACTTCCTGGTCGTTATTTGCTTGATTTTTGGCCAAAATTTTTAAATAATTCGGCTTTTGAAAACAACTCATTCAATTATATTCCTAGATAGCTCAAACTGAGCACAAAGATCTTGCTAATAATAAAATAAAAAAATTGGTCTATCGGACCAATTTATTTCATCCTTTTTTCTGAGATTTCTGAAATTTTTTATTTATTAGTTTTTCTTAAAAAAATTGGAAGCAATGGTCGGATTTGGATCAATTTTTGTATTTTAGTATTCACAAGATATTTGAGGTTAGTCTGAGCTATCTACGAATGTAATCGGATAAGTTGTTTTCGAAAGCCGGATTATTTTAAAATTTTGGCCAAAAATCTAGCAAATAACAAACAGAAAGTCGCGTAATCGATATAGTGACCTAAATAAATAATATGGCACAGAAACGATTAACACTCAACCCCATTCGTTACGTGTTTATCCAATGAGGGCATCTTTGAGGCAAGACCAAACACGTTTAAAAAAGCGAGTTAAAACATCTCACTCGGAGGGTACTTTGATAAAAAATATCATTATTAACGAATTGGAGTTCTATATCGAAAAAGATCATTACAATTGGATCTTCAACCGAAAAAACCCAACATTCACTAATTCATTTTCAAGATTTTTCAGAATAGTTTTAATTAATTTATTAATTAAAACTTAAGTTTTACAAAATAAATATTAAGCCATTATATTATTAACCGTCCAATATAATCCCGAAGATTACCTTTCCAAAAGAAAATTTAATTCGATAACGGTTTTCCCTGGGATCACGTATAAAAAGTGTTTTTCCCTTTAAAACTCATGAAAGTTCATCCTAAGCCTTCTAAATTTCATTTTTAGGGCAAAAATACTCGTAAGAATCTCCTTCGATATCAGTTTAGTGTATGATTTTAAGAACCTTGGTTATCTACGATGTCCACTTAACCACTCATTTAACTGTTTTTTTGCTACTTTTAATATAAACAGTTTTCAGTCAGCGGCTCCGTCATAACTTTTATGGAAAAGATAAAATATTCTCCCAGGTGGGTTGAAACTTTCGTCATAATACTTGGTTTATTTACTGCAAATTATCACAATTAACCACTTCGATCAGATATTCAAAATAACTGTCGGAACTTCAAAAAAATAAAGTCTGACACTATTTGGATTATCATTTTTTAGGATAGCAAATTAAAAAAGTAAAGTTTTTGGCCAAGAATAATTATGATTACCACAAAAGTATCACAAAAAAGCTATTTCCGAATTTTGAACTGCGAACTTTGAGTGCGCTTAAAACTAAAAATATAACTAGGCCTCCCGAGCAAAAAATCAGCTACCCGGATGACAAAGAAAAATAGCCAATTTTAGAATCAATAAAATCTCATCGCATAACTTATAAACTAGCAAATTTATGTATTCCTAAAAAAATGAAAAAAAAAATTATGTTCATACATCGGCGATGTAACATCGCTAAATGAAGTTGTACCAGTAAAAGTCGAAAAATGACTTTTTGGACCGGAAAAAATACTGGTACGGTTACTGAAAAACTGTTTGGTCAGTATTATTGAAAATTTCAGACAAAGATCACCCTCCCTATCTATTTTGGAAGACTAGTCAAATCAAAGCAATTTTTCTTTAAATGATTATTTCAGGCATCATCTGACTGTCATTACTAAAAATAAAGTTATGGAGAATAATATTTTATGCTGAATCATATAATTTATGTCCTTTTCAAAAGTATTCTTTCACTGCGGAAATTTTTAACTGTAATTTATAGTCTATAAATAATAATAAATTTATGACGTAAAAAATGGGTCAATGGTAAAATGAAAAAAAGTGAAAATGTAAAAAANCAAAAATTGATCATGCAATTATTTCCAATCACATATCCCCTATTCACACTTATGTTAATATCCCGGCCCTGATTAGGAAACGTAGTGTGTTTTTAAGTATTAGGGCCGGGATATTAACAAAAGTGTGAATAAGGGATATAAAATGAGCTGACACTGCACCAAATGAAATTCTTTATCAAATGATATCATGTTTTTTTTAAATACTATTATTTCTTGAAAATTGGGATGCCAATTTCAGCTCTTTATATTTTACATTTTTTTATATTTCACCCTTGACCCTAAAAAAATAATTATCATTTAAGGGGGTACCCCTCATAGATTGAGGCTCAAGCAAAAAATGATCTTAACTCCATGTTAATGTCTTTGATTTGGAAACATTGACAATTCGAAACAAAGTGGTGGTATTTTTATCCCCATACTCCGTAAGGAAAGTACTTTATCATCGTTGTGGAAATATATCGTCTTGTTTTTAAGGGGTATCCCTCGTGAATTGAGGCTCAAAAAAAAATCTGAATTTTATTCTTGTAGTTTTTTTCTGAAAATATGGACAATTTGAAATAAGCTGGTGGTAATTTAAAAGCACAATAAAGCGTTAAAAAAGTAGTTTTTGATTATTTTGAAAATATATTGTCTTGATTTTAAGCATTTTAATCAAAATTTATGTATTTTCAGGAATTAAAAGTAAAGTTTTGGAAGAGAAAAAATCGTCGGAATTTACGTTTCAATAGTAACAGCTCTAGAAAAACTCATCAGCTTTTGATTTATGCAGGTTTAAATTGTGTTTCTAAAAAATCCAGGGAGGAATGGGCTTTTGCGCGAAACCCTCAAAATCAGCTCAAAGAATCGTTTTTTTGACTATTCTGTTGCGAATTTATTTCAAATTTTCGAAAACGATAGTAACAGACCTGCGTACTTAGTTTGTGGTTGATAAAAGCTACAAAAAAATAACATACCTTCAAAACTCACGTAGGAATAGGCTTTTTGCGACAAAATATGACTCTGTTTTGAAGCTCGTTCCTGATTGGTCGAGCAATCAGTGATCTCCAATACTGTTTCAGAATGTAAGATTTTTGTTCAAACATTACATTGTTTTTACCTATTTGGTTCCACAATGTGTAGTCTTTAAGATATTCGCCCTAAAAAACACAAAATCGTGTTTTACCATGAGGGATACGCTTAAGGGGGTAGCGGTCGCAAAATGGTTATTTTGTACTCCCCTTAACCAAAGTCTTAACTGCTTCGAAACTTTTGAGATTAGTCATTTGGTAGATCTATCCTTAATCTACAAAAGTAATTCATCAGAATAATTTTTGGCTAACCCTGGTGACCACCATGAGGCGAGTTCTAGAACAACCTAATCAAATTTCAAATCTATAAGGATTTTAGAGCTCGAATATCATTCTACTCAAACTAGGCATGAACCACAGAAAGAATAATGCTCGTAATTTGTCGGAAACACATTTTTTAGTTTCGGACTAGTATTTTCTAGAACTGCCAAAAACCGCTTAATTATCAGGTTTTTCGCTCTTCAAAAGCCTAAAGATCCGGGGTCAATTTAAGAATGCAGTATAAATTTGATAAAAGACGGAGAATACATGTACAGGGTGTAAGTTTTTACCTTCTTTTTTCCAAACTGGTTACACTGATTTCCGCCGTTTTGATTGGTTGTCAGAAGAGTTTTCTCAGATTCAACCAATCAAAATACCCGGCCCGGGGAAATCAAGTGTAACCAGTTTGGAAAAAAGAAGGGAAAAACCTTACACCCTGTATGTTTCTGGTTTTTTGTCGGTAACAGAATTTTAAAATGTTTTGTTGAATTCTAGAAAATCACATTTAAGTAAACCGGAAGTGAAAACTTGAAAATAAATGTCGTCGGATTTAGTCGAAAGTACCGTCAAATTAAAGCTTGGGTGATGCCGAGAAGAAAATCTCATTACAGCTTTTTGATATTTTGAGGTTTTCTCATCGAAAATTGGGTTTTAATGTTTTCAAAAAAAGTACTCAGAAAAATTCTCAAAAAATGAAAAATTTCGAATTTTTTTTTAAATAAGTTAATGCTTTCTGAGTATTCTCTAGCAATGTCCTGCTTTTTATACACCCCAAAGTACCATTAAAAGAGTGCAACCGCTACCCCCTTAAGCATTTTAATCAAAATTTATGGATTTTTAGAAATTCTAAGTTCAGTTTTCGGAATCAAAAAAACACAAAATATAAGGTTTCGAAAGTAACAACTCTTCGCGAACTCATTAGCTCTTAATTCATATCCCCTATTCAAATTGGCTTTCAAATTTTTTACTAAAAAATCCAGGGAGGAGTAAGCTTTTGCTCGAGACCCTCAAAATCAGCTTAAATAAACGGTTTTTGGCTATTTTGGAGCAAATTTATTTCAAATTTTAAAAACTTAAGTAACAGACCTGCGTACGTATTTTTTGGTGAATAAAAGCTACAAACAATTTTCCTACCTTCGAAACTCACGGAGGAGTAGGCTTTTTGCGACAAAATAAAACTCTATTTTGGAGCTCGTTCCTGATTGGTCAAGCAATCAGTGATCATCAATTATGTTCCAGGATGTAAGATTTTTGTTCAAATATGACATTGTATTTAACTATTGAGTTCCACAATGTGAAGCCTTTCAGATATTCGCTCTCAAAAAACACAAAATTGTACTTTTCCATGACGGCGGTTAAGGGTGGCCTTTTATGACGGCAGGTCGTAGCGCCCAAAATAGCAGAAAGAGAAGGTTTTTAAAGAATATTTTTTTGGGTTATTTGAACGCGTGGCTGTTATAACTTTGTTACTTTATAACGTGTTCCCTGAGAATAGTGTTTCTATTTTCATCATTTCCAAAAATAATTTTTTTTGCGTGAGGAATAAATTACATTTAAAATATAGTACTTAGTATTTTTGAAAAAATTTTATGTCATTGGTATAAACAGATTTCGGCCGTCCAGTGGAGATGAGGTTGCGAATTAGATATAATGATAACTCTACAACTAATCTTCGCCGCTGATCACTTTTTTAGACTACGTAATCACCATAGCCAAATGTATACGAAGAAATTTTAAAGATCAAATTAACAAAACAAAAACGATTAAAGGTTGACATTTAGGTTTTATTTTTTAGAAATCCTTTAGTATTTTTTAAGGTCAAAAAGGCTAACAGACGCCATTAAGTTATTTCAAAAAAATTAGATAAGGCGCGTTTGACCAAGGATATCGCAATTTTTTAATCTCGAAGATATTTGTCTTAAATTTTCGAAAACATTAAGTTAAAAAGTAAAATTAGCATGTCACCGGTCGAATCTAAAACGAGAACGGAGATGTCTCGCATTATTTTCTGGGGTTTAAGGGGGTAGCGGTCGCACTCTTTTAAGTACTTTGAAATGTAAAAATAGCACGACATTGCTAGGGAACACTCAGAAAGCATTAACTAATTAAAAAACAAAAAATCAAAAAAAAATTCCAAATTTTTCATTTTTTGAGAATTTTTCTGAGTACTTTTTTTGGAAAAGATTGAAACCCAATTTTCAACCAGAAAACCTTAACATATCAAAAAGCTGTAAGCAGATTTTCTTCTCGTCATCACCCAAACTTTAATTTGATGGTACTTTCGACTTAATCTGACGACATTTATTTTTAAGTTTTCACTACCGGTTTACTTTAATTCGATTTTCTAGAACTCGATAAAACATTTTTAAACTCAGTTACCAGTTAAAAACTCGAAACATATTTCTCCGTCTTTTATCAAATTAATACTACATTCTGAAATTTAATCTCGGATCCTTAGGCTTTTGAAGAGCGAAATCTTGAAACAAGGCGGTTTTTGGCAGTTCTAGAAAATACTAGTCCGAAACCCAAAAATGTGTTTCCGACAAAAAACGAGCATTATTGTTTCTGTGGTTCATGCCAAGTTTGAATAGAATGGTATGCGAGCTCTAAAAGCCTTTGGGATTTGAAATTTGATTAGGTTGTTCTAGAACTCGTCGCATGGTGGTCACCAGAGTCAGCCAAAAATTATTCTCATTAATTATTTTTGTTGATTAATGATAGATCTACCAAATGGCTATCCTCAAAAGTTTCGAAGCAGTTTAGTATTTTGGTAAAGTGGGGTACAAAAAAACCATTTTGCGACCGCAACCCCCTTAATATTCATGAAAAAAATTCTTAATTTTTTTGAAATCGTGTTCTAGAATTTTCAAAAATTTTTAAACTTTTAGCAAAATTTTTTTCTCTCAATTATTCAAATATTAGGCTGAAAATAAGCGTCGCAAAATTTTACGAATTCTGGCTGGAAACTAAGTAAAATAAATAAAAATTGTAAATAAAAAACTAAACGTTTGAAAATAAAATGAAAGTAATAAATTGCCATGTTTTAAAATCATTGAAGCCGGCAGTAGTTGAGTTTCATTAAAAGCACAGATATCAATAAATGATACTATGCATAAGTTCTTTTCAAAATAAGTAAAAATTGTCATTTTCTTTAGAATTTATAAAGTTAGAATGAAAAATAATATTTTTTGTTTTACTTTTTAGTAAATTGTTGAGTGAAAATTGATGTAAAAGTTCGCTCGGCATCCCGATTCAAATATTGCTTAATAATTTGGCGGGAATGATGCAGTCAGCTTATTGGCTGACACTTATATACAATAAAAAGTTTTCTCAGCCGATCATCTCCAGGCATTTAGCATCATTTGAATCGGGCTTGCTCACCGCACACGGGGTGGAAATCGATATGGATTAAGGGCCCTCAGTTGAGAGATCGTGACTATTTGAATGATATAAAGAACGCGGGATACTAGCACCCAATCAAAACTCTTGATAGCAGAATAGGCCAATTTCATATGTCATATCCAACCAATGAAATGCTCGTATTGCGCATTTTTCAAATAGTCACGATTTGTCGGATAAGCGTCCCAAATCCATATAAAAACCTATGACACCAATTGGAAATCAGTTCTTCGATATCTATACTTTATTTGTTTATGGTCACTAATTTTTTTCATCAAGAGCTATTTAAAATAAACAAAAATGTTCGACCAAAACCTTTTGTCTAGAATTTCTCAATAATAAACATCTGAATTAACTTCAAATTATCTCCTTCATTCTGTTCCACCAGAAAAAACGAACACGTATTTATTATTATGCTGCAACGAAAATCAAGCTGATCTAACCCAGACGAAATTGAAGTAAGTTGAGGTTAATCTGCTCTTTTTTTACAGTAAAGTGCCCTGAATTATGATCTAAGCAGGTGAATAAATTTTTTTTGTCGAATAAAAAATCATCACCGTACAATTTAGAAAATTACAAGATCATCGTTGGACTGAATTTCATAAAAGGGTTAAAGAATTAGATTAGCCGGTGCTACTAAATACCTGTGAATAAGCAGGGACTTAAAATGTCACACGGATTAATGAAATTTTAAAATTTTATATAATACGTACCGTCGGCAGTAAAAACGTTTTTAACCTTTCATGACTTCAGCCTAACACCGTCAAAAAATTTTAAAGCCTAAATTTAGTAACGTCATAAATTACAAGAGGCCGATATCGGCGGCCCAATATCGCCGAATGAGCCAATATTCTAGAATTCAAAATTATAACTTGAAATTATAACACCATTCCACGCGTTTTTCATTTTTGAACAAAAATATTTATTTCTGTCCCCATTTTGCCGAAAAAGACTAATGTCGCCAAACTTTTCGGGAAAAAACTTTCGGCGATATTGCTCCCTGTATAAGGGTTTTGAATAAAAACTTTTGTTGCGTCATAATTCTCAAATTGAGCTTCAAAGTTTTGTTGACTCATAATTTCAATGATAAATTATATCGAAAATCCGCCTATGCCTCGAATTTTATCACCACGTCATGACGCGTCACAAGAAGAGAAAATGACCAATGAAATCACAGGATTCTCGGCAATAATAAAATTCGACGCATAGGCAGGATTTTCGATATAAGTTATATATCATATTATAATTTATATAAGTTGGTTCATAGCGACCACATTTTCAACTTTTAACCGTCATTTCACTAATAAAATAACAGGGATAAATTAACGATCTTTACTTTCATTTTTAATAATTTGATCAAATTTTGAATTTTTGCGTCAAAGTATTTTCGAACAATTTGACCAATCAAAGTCCTGAATTGAGCAAAATTTGAAAATTCTTCGATTTTCCGATGAAAAAGTGACCAATATGTTTTTTAATCTGTTTTTTATCATTTAAAGAATCCTGTCTAAAAGAAAAACCTTCAATAAAATCTAGGTTACTTTCTATCATAGTTAGACTTTGACATTTCAAATCCGTTACGTTGAAATTCTAAAGCTATCGTCTGCAGAAAAAATGAAGATTTAACAATTTAAGGTTCAGTCGTCAGTAAAACGTTTTTGAACGTTCTTGAATCTGATTATTTGACTTGCTAATTTTTGGCTTCATTTCCGCTGTTATTTCAATTATATCCTTATTTAGAGGAACCCATACTTTCCTTAAACCGTTGTGAAAGCTTTTTAGGGGGGCAAAGTAATCTAGCTGTTGTTTGAAAAAAAGCGGAGATAATTTTTGTTAACCAAAAGCATGCTATTTCTGATTGAATAATATTTGTTGCAAATTAATTCAATGTTTTATCGATCATAAGAAATGAGGCCTTTAATAAAGACAAATCTGCGATATCGATTACCATCCCCGAGTCCA
The DNA here is from genome assembly GCA_004367855.1 of Oikopleura vanhoeffeni. Lineage (NCBI taxonomy): Eukaryota > Metazoa > Chordata > Appendicularia > Copelata > Oikopleuridae > Oikopleura > Oikopleura vanhoeffeni. Next base: position 4,865 of record SCLH01001595.1, on the reverse strand, counting down.
AAAAACTTTTTTGAACATTATTCTTACAAAAAATTTTGGGACTCGGGGATCGTCATCGATATAACGATGACATCGTTATTTTGTTGTCATTATTTTTACCTTCTTGCGCCATGTTTGCTTGTGACTCTGTTGAATAATCTTTCGTGTTCATCTCTGAAATCGTTAAATTGTGGCCTATTGAAAGCATTTCTAATATCGGAATGAGCTTTTGTGATTGCTTGCATTTTTTCCATGGGAGTTAAACCTTAAAATATTTTATTAAAATCTGGCTAGTATTATTTTTTTGTTAAAGCTCTGAGAATTGCTTTATTAGTAATAATTTATAACATTAAAAATTTGAAAAAAAAAGTAAAGGCACCATAAAATTTTATCTGAAAATTTATTAAATTTCAAAAATAAATCTTTTTTAAAATAAAATTGAAAACTTTGAAAATTCGGATTAATAATTGCGATTTCAAATGTAAAAAGAGGCCTCTTCACTCGATTATTAGAAATCGGTCTATAAAATCTGTTATTTCCATACTGTCACCTTTAGACCATTCTAAAAACCACAATAATTTTTTTCAAATTCACTAAAAGCGTTTTATACATAACATAAAATAATAAGCGTCGTTTAAACAGAAACATCAATTTATATAATTAAAATGCTTAATTTTGGAAATACAGGTTTTATAAAAAGCTTGATCGGACTGTTTTACTGAATGCAACAATCATTTTTGTTCATTTTTACAATGAAACTTCTAGCCGTTTTCTTCGAAAAAATTGTGAAAAATCTCAATAATGATTTTTTTTTGATCAACCAGTCTTTAAGGACAAGTTATATGAAAATTCCATTTTTTTATCAAATCAGAAATCCACGATTGTCTATATGGTATTTTGATAAAATTTTGAGAAAATTCTATCATTTTTTAAATTTTTATAGCATTATTTAAACAAAAAATCTAAAATCAATACTTAGCAAAAATACCATAAATTTCAATTTACTTGAGATTGCCAAGAATAAATTTATTCATGAAATCTAATCAAATTAATTTCGTTTTTTTGTCGAAAAATCTTGATTTCAATAAGATTATAAACTTCATGTTAAATCGTAATCTTGAATTTATTCCGATCAAATTAAATTTCTGACGGAATAACGCAAGGATGTCAAAGTATTACGGAAAATCAGGTGAAATCAAAATTTATCTTATCTTCTATAACCATTTTGAACAACCTGCGAAAGATAATAGTTGCGCAATTTTGCGGAAATCATGCAGTCGGCTGATTGGCTGAAACTTATATGTCAAAGCTAAGAAGAGTTAACGTCAGTCAATCATATCCACGCATTGAGCATCATTTAAATCGGGCTTCCCGATCGCAGACGGGTGGACTCAAATAATTTGACACATAAAAAATGCAATTATTAAGCTGTCAAATGACGACAACTTAAATTTTGAGGCTTTTAAGATAAGGAAACAGTATTCTAAAATGACCTGTTTCACTACAATTGGGTTCAAAGACAGCTAAATTGGATTATTTCTCATGGCGGGAGGGGTGTCTCCAAGATGTTATTTTAGCGATTTTATTTTTTTCAACCATAACATCAGAATATACTATTCGAAAATGACCACATTTACCTATTTTAACTTAGAACTTCAAAGAAGGAAATTAGAAATCGTGTTAAATATTTCATATCAAAGATTTCAAATTAATGATTTTATATCAAACCGTCACAAGAAACAAAAAATTCGGGAGATTTTCTTCAACAAAAGCAATGCGTCATAATCTCCTTTTGAAAACAGTGAAATTACAACCTACGCACATGAGTGATCTGTGTTGTTGAAATTTTGACTGTTTTTATAATGCTCATTTTGACGCGCATTACTTTTTGAATTTATTTTGATAAATAAAAAAAATAATTCATACAACGTAGTCACGTGGGAAATGTGTGGCCCTGTATTTGCTGACTGCGCATGACTAAATGTGTTATCCAAAATTTGATTTTAGCAATTTTATGTTTCGAACCAAAAAATATAAATAAATCATCCGAAAACGACCACATGGTTATATCTGATACATATAATAAGACTTGGCTTCTGGCCTACCACCAATTAACTAGCTGTCTTATCTGCGGGTGAGAACCGAAACTAACTTTTTTTCATTTTCATTTCATCATTTTCCAACTTTAACTTTCTAATTATGAAACCACTTTTCACGCTAAAAGAACGACGAAAAACATGCGTCTAAGGAGTTAAGAGCCCTAGTTCATTATGAGACTGATAATGAATATTTTTCAACTCGAGAGGTTAAATACAACGAGTTAATCGGACGTTCAACACACCTTAATTATAGGCTATACTTATAGCCCTAACAAAAAACATCTAATTTTTGTAACGAAATTGTGAAAATTGAACAAAGGGTCATTTTCAGAACAGCTTTTTAGGCCATAATTATTGAAGACAAATGACTGGTTTATTAGTTTCGTCGCATGACTTTTTTTCAAAAATTATGTGTTTGCGTTTTTGAAATTTTCAGAATTAAGCTAATTATAATGACCTAAAAATATGCAGATCCGAGAATTTGCATATCCTAGGATCAAAGTTTATTACTGTTTTGGTTTCTCTTTCAAAATAAGAAGTTTTTTTTGATCGAAAAAATTCTTTGTTGAAAATTTTCTAAATGCCTATACTTTGCTATCAAAAGTACGGAGGCTGAAATCAGCAGAACACAAATTTTGAATAATTACAATTCGGGTTATGGTTCATTAATTGATTTTGTTTTCGAATTTTCGTATTCGACACTGACATTTGGTGTTAGTTAATGAAAAATATCTAAAAATTGTGTTTCCTTGCATATAATTTTGTGAAAAGTTTACAGTAGTATTTGGTTTGAAGGGAGGTAACAGAATCTCAAGTTCCGGGGAGAACTCGTTATACTTTGAGGAAATTCTCCGAATTGTTAACTTTTTGTTCCTCGCCAGAAAAAAACATCCTTGTAGCTAAAACAACTTGAATCGAAAATCAAGTGTACCAAAACATGGCTTCACTAGTCCTCCTACTGTTCTACTACGAATAATTCTTTTAGCAAAATAATTCACGGAATCGTAAAAAAAAAACGAAAAAAAGGACTCAAAATCTGAATAATTTTTATTCCGGAAACGTCCACTGTGCGTTTTATTTGAAAACTTATTATATATTAATTGTAACAGTACTATTTATTTCACCAAAAAATCCTAAAATAAAATTACGTATTGTTTGAGTATAGTCCCCCAGCAAGTGCTTGGTCAGAAGCATAATCAAAGAAGACACATACAGCGTCCAAAAAAAGTTTTATAAAAACGGTAGAAACGCGTAGCTGTATGTGAAATACAGATATTTTGGTAAGCCTTTTAAAATGATTATAGCGAGGGCCATTTCATCACAAACAATTATATCACCTAGTGAACACCATATTTGATTTAATCTAGATGTGCGGCTGAACGGAGCTAATCCTAACACTCCTAAGACCCCTCCTAGCCACCGCATAGAGGCCCGCTTTTCAGCCTCGCACATCCTAGATTAATCAAAAAGGTGTTGAAAGGGATATGACTTAAAAATATCAATTTAGTCAAGGTGTTACAGATGCATAGTCGATGTTAATATCAATACCAAGGCCGCAGCCGAAGGCTGGGCTGTATTGCAGTTAAATCTTTTCCAAATTGGAACTAAAAAGTGCAAATACACTGGCCGAGGCAGCCAATAAATAAACCGCGTGGGCGAACAAATGAGAAATTTATTTGAAAAATTAAATCTTTTGCAAATTAACTAAAACTGCAAATACCACTGGGACGATGGCCAAGCCCAATACAATAAAAAGCGTTGGCAACCAAAATTGATAATTTCTTTAAAAAAATTGAATTTCACCAACTAGTAGACGATCGCGCCACTTGGCTATGAAAAACCCAAAACTTCAAGGAAAAAGATATTCTCGGACTTTTAAAACTGAAAACTGATTAAACTCTAACTTTTCGAAGATGATCGTTAAAAATGTCGAGATAACTAGAATTTTTTTAATTCTTTCATGAATTATTTTTTTTCCCCATGCTCCATAAAAAATTTGGGGATACGGGGATGGAAATTAGCACAAAGATATGGCTGTTTTTGGAAAAGCCTGACCTTTCCCTTACGGGAGAGCAAAACAATAACATATGGTCAACCTTGAAATTTTAAGATTTCAAAAAAGTTGCAAGAATATGTAATCTCCGATTATAAACATTTTCCTTGGTTATTCTCCCCTCGAAATTCTTCTCGATTATAAAAATATAAGTTGAAAATTGGTTCGCGAGAAAAGACAATTAGTATTTTGATGGTTGTCTTTGAATCATGAACCACCTGCAACCTACGTCATATTAAAAAAATAACTCAGACTGTCAAAACAAAAAATAAAAACGGAAGTAAAGATGATACTTTGATAGACTTCAAGCTGAATCTTCTATTAATTTCTCTTAGTGAGAAAATCATTATTAAGGGGTCACCCAACATGCATAAAACACCTTAAATTAATTCGACTTAAAGAGGTCGTAAAAAATCATTCATTGGCCTTCCTAGCAAGTGAACTCATATTACCAGATTCCATGGGTAAATTGGAGCGCCTGGATAACTGGGAATCGTTTAATAAGATATTTTTCCAACTGCACTTTCGCTAAATCGCAACCACTTATTGGGAGTGGCGCGTGATCTATGTGATATTTCTCCTTTGTTCCAAGCAAACAAATTATTTGTTGTTTTTCCAATCCTCTACAAAGAATCGTAATGTGTTCTCGTATTGCTCGAGCAATAATTTGACGAAAAACGAATCTTATTTAACTTTTTAAACCCAGACCAATAAAAATCAACCTCAAAGATGAC
>SCLH01001594.1:57571-72184 GCA_004367855.1 Oikopleura vanhoeffeni | reverse complement strand
ATTTATGAGTTTTTTTCGGTCAAAATTTAATTTTCACTAGTCAACCAGTATTAACGAAATTTTGAATGCAGCAAAAATTATTGTAATATTTTGATTAGAAAGTGATAACGAGCAATCTTTTGGCGCTATTACGGTAGCTATACGTTAAATTTCTCTCAATACTTTATGCTGTAAACTGAAAGAAAACAATGCTAAAAATAAACCGATGAAAATACAGTGACGAAACATTGACGTTAAGTCTAGCCAAGCCACTGTATTACTAAATTTACTTTATATTTGAATAGAATTTTTATTGCACCTACGTCTTAAATACAGAAAATAATAAAACATTAAATAGAAATGTGTCGAAAGATGCTATAATCCACCCCATCTGGGTAAATATGTGCCCCAAGCATTGTTACTATTTTCGGGATCCAAACCGGCAAGTTGAACCAACCGGTCTTTTTCTACCTGGTCCAATTGGAGCATTGTATTCAGGACCGGTATTAACCCTACCCGCTCTGTTCCGGGAGCCAGTGTGATGAACTTGAAAATTATATTTTTTAAATATTCTAAATTGTGAATATTCATTTGACGCTCTTGGTTCTTTTCTAGTCGACGAATCTCGTTTTTGAGCAAACCGGTTTGTTCGGTTAACCGGGCATTTGCAGCTTCAGTTTCGTGCAAAACAGAATTTGCATGGTCGAACTTTGATAGGATTATAAATCATTCTTATTTCTATAAAAATTTCAGAGTCGGGGAGTGGTGCACCATGGTGGCCGCTCATAGAAGCTGAAGCAAACAATATTCTTAATTTTATTGTTTTTTCTAAAATATGATTGATTTAACGTAGATAGGTGCTCTGTTTAGTCCTGTACTTTGTCAAAATATTTTCAAAAAATCTCGCATCTTAAAAATTAGTGAAAATTACTGATTGCTCAACCAATCATAAACAACCTGAAAAATGATATTTTTTAGTAAAACCCTACTACACTTTGTAGTTTACTACTGTACTTTGTGAGTTTTAAAAGTATAAAAAAGTTTTATTAGACAGCATTATATTCTCGACTTTTGAAATACTGTCAAATGCGTCTAAGAGGACAGAAATTTTTTTGTCGTTTTGTCCATCTGAAAACGTGTCGTTTTGTCCATTTAAAAAAAAATCACTTAAAATGCTCTAAAAAATCGTAAAATAGCGCTAGAGAGCTAAAAATGCAAGTCATGTGCGCAATACCTAGGCGCAACTTTTAAAAAAATTTGGGAGTAATAAGTCACCTGGTTAATTTTTTTTTCAAAAAAAAGAAGATTTTCAAGAAAAAGTAGGAAATTTTTTTATGATTTTTTTTTAGAAATCTACTTTTTCGCTACATTATTATGAGTATTAACTTTTAAAATTGTATTCTCACTTGGAGGCCAAAAAATCATAATTTAGAAGTTTTTTTTTTACAAAAAGTATGTTAATTTCATTTATAAGTGGCGTTGACCCAAGAACTACCGATGCGGCATTCGTTTTAAAATAATTAAATACTGAAAATACGATAAATCGCTATATTTTGATCACGTGACGACCAAAATTTTTTTTCATAATTTTTTTCTCCATATATTATTAACCTCCAAGAAGTTTTAGAAGAATCCACCTATTATTTCTATAATTCGATATTAATGGTGGACATGCTAATTATAACGCCAAGTTTTGTCCACTTCGTCACATTTACTAAAAAAATCGAAAAATCAAATTTCGCTACATTATTGTGGGTATTATTTTTTTATTTGAGTATTATTATGGGTACATTTTTTTTCTCACTACAATTTTAAGAGGGAACGTTAATCCGCCAAAAAATTATCCGCCAAAAAAAAATAATTTTGAATTGGAATTCATTCGGCATTTGAAAATGACTCATCTGATGTAGTTCTAGATAGCTCAACTGAGCACAATATCTAGTGATAATAACATCAAGAAAAGAATTGGTTAGAATCGAACCTTTATTTTATTTATTTTTTTCTGAGATAATTGAAATTATTTAATTATAATCAATAATTTCAGTTATCTCAGAAAAAATCAGAAAATAAGTTCGATTCGAACCAATTCTTTCTATGTTAGTAATTCACTAGAAATGTTTGTGCTCGTTGCAGCTATTAGAAACCAATCAGATAAGTCATTTTCAAATGCCGAATGAATTCCGATTCAAAATTAATTTTTTGCGGATAATGGTTTGGCGGATAACGTGCTCTCAATTTTAACGCCCCCGTTTTGTGCCTCTTAGGACCACCTACTTTACGAAAATGGCCAAATTCTTGTCGTTTGGTCCTCTTAGACGCAGTCCTCTTACACGCATTTGACAGTAAATCGTTATGGTGGTTGCTTTATTTTCTTTGTTCGGAAACGGTGTTTTGGACACCAAGCCTTGGTGACCAAGGAGTAAAAATTAAAAACATCTCATTTTACGAAAGCTCCCTAAAATAATCGGCATCACTTCAGGTGAGGTTAACCAGGGAAGCCAACCGAGCACATATTGCTGATCGGATCGGCTCGGACCCGAGCTGGAAAAAAATGTGATCGGATCGTGAAAAAATCGTTTAAACCCAGAACTTTGCTTTTGTTTTCTTTAATTGGTCTGACAATTCATTAACTGCGGCACCTTCTGATCTTTGCCCAACAGAAAACGTTCGATTTGGCGATTCGATAATTTGTTCAAAAGACATAATTTCAGAAGTTCTATCATCATCCCTCTCCGCCCCTATGGGTTCGGTTCTTTCAGTTTTCATTGGGTCGATTTTATGCCTTGTATCAATAGAAGGTCGCTTTTTCATGACTTCATCTTCTTCTTTTAGTCGTAATTGTTGTTTAGCCTTTAAGAGGTCACTTTCAGCCTGAGCTGCTCTTCTTTCGGCCAAGGAGAGTTTTAGGCCGAATTCATTTCGCTCTTTTAGGGAAGTTTCGTCCAATTTTCGTTTCATTAGGTCGACGATTCGTTTATTTTCGATTTCTAAGTGCTGGAGACGAGAAGTGGAATCGGAAAATTGTAACTCGATTCGTTTCGATCTTTCTTTATAAAGAGTCAAAATTGTTAATGAAAACATGGATTGTTATGCATCAATAGAAAAATACTCTTTTCCGAGCTTTTTGCTTTGAGCGCGATGAAATCGTAAATTTCTCCGATTTTAATGAAGGTATGACGAGAAAAACTTTACGAAGTCTTCCAGAATATATTCTAAAAATATTTATTCGTAAAACTTATTTGAAATTCGGGTAATTCTCTTATGAAATGATAGAAAATAACGCATATGAAAAATGACTCAATCTTTTGGAACCGGATATTTTTGTGTAAAATTCGCAATTAAATTTTTTCAAGGAAAAAAAAGTTAAAGAAAAACGGTAAACTAGGTATGACATTTGAAAACAAAAATTCAGGGTATTTAGCAAAACACAAATATTTATCCCGAAATCATCGAACACATTTAAAAAATCTTGAATTTAACGATTCCAATTAAATTGTTGCATTTTTAAATCTTAATTAGAAAAAAAAACATAATCGAAAGAGGGAATTGTATCCTCAATTTTAGACCATTGGCTATTAAAAGTTTTTCTTTATTTTGTGATGAAGTTTCTAGCTCGGCGAATGCATTTTTGTCAATATTAATTTGGTTTTGAACTTTTTCATTTTCTGATTGCAATATTTCCATTTTTGAACTTTGAAGCTCCAATTGAAGATGGAGTTTTTTAATCTGATCATGAGCCAAAATTAGAGCTTGTTTTGCTTGGTCCAGCTGAGCCGGATCAGTCCGCTGCTCTTTTTGCTGTTTGAGCACCGAATGAACTCGTGTTTTATAAGCATTGAAATCTTTATTTACAATTTCGTGTTCTTCTGATAACGTTTCATTTTCTTTTTTGAGCTCAGAAATCTGTTTTTCGAGATTATTTTTTTCACGAGAAAATTTTGTTTCGAAATTTTTCTGAATAATAGATGTAAAGGGTGGCAGTAAAACGAAAAAAATAATAGGTTTATTTTTATAGATGAAGTATTTTTGTCGTGTATTTTTTGTAATTCAAAATTAACCCAAAATTTACAAAATCAATTCAAAATTTTTTTAATTAAAAATTTACAAAAGTAAATCCCAAAATGTTTACATAATTATTCGGCACAATTATTTTTTGAACTATTTTTATATTTTTGATCGGAAAATTAGGTAGAAAAAAAATGAAACACAATTTAGAAATTTGAAAAAACATTTGTGTTTTGATGTAATTGAAAAAAATACATGATAAAGATAACGCCACACAGTTTTCTAATCTAAAAGAGTAAAATACTCCAAAAAATATTATAATATGTCGAATAAATATGTGAAAAATTGAATTACACTTTTTTGTGATGAAATTAATTGTTAAAAAATTTCGTGTTCAAAAACTTTGTGTAAATTACGACAATTTACCTTTTCTGATTGAAATTGGATCGCATTTGCATCATTTTCTGACATTTTGAGTTTCATCATTTCAACTTGAGCTTTAAGTTCTTCTCCAATAACTGAAGTCTGTTCAAATTCTGATTTTTGACGCATTTCCTAAAAAGGGTGTTACAAGGTCTGAATTGAATTCTGAAGATGTCTTTCGGGTCGATTTTTTTAGTAATTTTAAAATTGCAAAAATTAAACTAAAAATTTTAAAAAAAAATTTTTGAAGTTTAAATCCATCGCATTTTTATACTATGTACAATTTTTAAACATACCTTTTCGCGATATTGTGAAAGTTCCTTATTATTTTCTTCAATCATATTTCGATATTTTTCAGATCTATCTTCAGCAGCTTCAAGAGCATCTTCTGCTGCTTCAGCTCTATGTCGAACTTGATCAAGTAATTCTTGTAATTGAATACCGTCTAAAATGGATAAAGATGAAAATTTAAGTATTCCATGAAAAAAATTATTTATTATAAAAATTAGTTGAATCAATCAAAAATTGTCCACACTGTCACTTGATAACTATATAAAATTAAAAATAATAATAAAAAGTATATCAATCTGCTTTTATTTGGAAAATTAGCCATTTTTCACAGAAATTTGAGATTTTTTCATCATTTTTTTTACTTTATTAAAAATAACTTCTGATTGGTGATATATTATATCATATATAGATCTAATCGGATTAAAGTGTGACGTAGGGCAGATACTTGGGCGTTGGTACCCATTAAAATAAAATTTGTGAAGACTACGATGAGCACGTATCACGTGATATGCTACATCTTGGTTTTCCAACTATATTTTCTAGAACTAAAAAATTCTAGAATTTGAAAATATTAATGCAAAATATAACTTTTCAACTTCCTTTCAAAAGTAATCGGAGCTTCAACTACCTTGAGCCTTCTGTAAACAGCGTCCAAAGTAGAGCCGATATATCGAAGATCCTGCTAGTCGTCGATTTATCTGAAGCGTCAACTGTGACGTCAGAAAGGGTAGTGACGTATCTAGTGACTAGATTCTAGTCCTTCTCTGTAATTTATATTCCCACGATCTTGTTTAGCTTATTTTGTACTCTAGTAAACTCGGGCTCGAATCATTTGAAAAATTCTATTGGCCAGCCATTCAGAGGGTGGGAATATAAATTACAGAGAAGGACTAGATAACGTCACTACCCTTTCTAACGTCACAGTATGACGCTTCAGATAAATCGAGGACTAGGCAGGATCTTCGATATCGGCTCTGGTGCCTTGGCGTAAGGTCGTCTTTTTTTAGGTAGGCCCACTTGTGATTTCGACTGGGAGAACTAGACAAGATAGCAACAAACGGTTTTTGGCATGTAAAAAATTGGAAAAAAATATACGGTAGGAAATTTTTTTGACATCCTAGGTGAATCACGTGACCGGAAATCAGTCATCGAAATTGCTCAAAATTACCGAAAAAACGTTAATCACACGGGGGAAAAAAAAGAAAAAATTTTTTCACCACTACAAATTCGGTTAGAATCAGATGCAAAAACACGTTTGTCGCTATCAGTCTGGTTATCTCAGAAACAAATACCCCTTAAGGTTGGTGTGGTCGTGATTTTTGACATTTTGGAGGCTTGGTACGGCTAAACTGATGACGGTAGAAAATTTCTCATTAATACATATGAAAGATCTATCCTTCCATTTAACAATTCAGTACCACTCCTACCAACCATCTGGTTAACTGCGGTTAAACACGAGTTTTTTTTCGATTTTTCCCTTAGGGGTCAGCAATCTGGTTGATATGACCGAAAAATGTGTTTTTTTCGACGTTTTGATACAAGGATTTTTCTGTGAAATGCCAGAAACGTATTTTCGGAATATAACAGCCCAAGGGTTTATGAACATCGAATGAGAAGTACTTTTTCGAATTTCGGCCTGATTGGCTGTAAATCGACAAAAAGTGCGCGAAATCGACAAATTTTGAACATAAAGTGAAAATTAAAAATCTAAATGCCACCAAAGATTCCTTGTATACGATTTTCTGGAAACGATATTAGCAACTATGGTCTCATTTTCACACAAACAGTGCTAGAGAGCAAAACGAAAATTTATAGAAAAACCTTATTTTTTTTCTAGAATCCACTGTGTTGAAAATGAGACCATAGTTGCTAATATCGTTTATAGCAAATCGTATAACACGGAATCTTTTGGGCACTAAGATTTCTAATCTCACTTTTAGGTTCAAAATTTTCGATTTTGCGCACTTTTTTGTCGATTTACAGCCAATCAAGCCGAATTTCAAATAGTACTTCCATTCGATGTTAACCAACCCTTGAGCTTGTTATATTCTGAAAATGCAATGGCTTTCCACAGAAAAAGCCTTGTATCAAAACGTCGAAAAAACACCATTTTCTGCTATTCAACCAGAGGAAAAAATCGAAAAAAATAGCTCCATTCACTAAAATTCAGACAATTTTCCGGATTCTCACCAAATCTCAAAATTTCTGATATAAAGCTCTAGGATCCTGGTTTCTTTTGAAAAAGCTGAGGGCTCGTGTTTAACCGCGGTTAACCAGATGGTTGATGGGAGTGGTACTGAATTCTTAATGGAATCGCGAGATCAGGATAGATCTTCATATTATCTGATGGAGAAATGTTTTCTGTCATCAGTTTCAGCCGTACAAAGCCTCCAAAATGTCAAAAATCACGTTACACCACCCCTTAAGGGGTATTGTCGCTGGAATTGACTTCGGATGAGTAATCAGCCTAACATCCGAAAACAATGGGACAATTAAGATTAGCCATGTTGTAGATTCTACCCTATCTTGTAAAAACCATTGGTAATCATATACATCCCACCTACGCTTTCAAAAAGCTTCTTAAAAACACCGGCAGTTTGTACTTTCCTTTTCAATTTTCCACCATTTTTTTATTATTTTGTTTGTGTTCAGTCCGGAGAGCCTTGACAAATAATGCAAAAGCGCTTGTTGTTAAAGTTTTGCTTTCAGTGGGACAAAAAAATGCAAAAAACAAAAAAATTAATTTTGAAATGGTCAGTTTGGGAGGCTCAGCACAAAGGTTCTCCTCCACCAGTTTGAGACATACAGTTCTTGACTGCAATCCTGAAAGCGCAAAGACTTGTTTGCATATGCATTTAGAGAAGTTTTTTTTTAAATTTTGCTTCGGGTCTCATTGTGGGGTCTGTACAACATACTTTTTTTGAGCCTAATATTTTTGACAAAATTTAGAAAACCAAGAAAAATGCTTCAAAATATATTTGTTCCGTAAATACAAACACTTTTAAGGATTTTGGTGCAAACTTTATTTTAACTCGGTAGCGTTCAAAAGAAACAAATAAGCGCACTTTCATTTTTTGCAGGAATGGCCCTAACCAAAACACCTGATGTGATTTTCACATTAAATCTGCCATATACATCTAGAAATATGGATTACCATATTAAAAAAATGATCAATGATATTAAATTAATCATGCCCACTTTTCATATAAGGTTAGTCTACAAAAGTATGAGAGTATCAAACTTATTTTCTGCTGATTCAAAACCGAAAAAATCAGATATTCTCGAATCCACAAACTGTTGTTACCAGTTTAAATGCCTTTGCAAAAGTCACTATGTGGGCATGACTGCTCGAATGATTAAAACTAGGGCCACAGAGCATAGAAACCCATCTTCTGCAAAGGGAATTTACTACCATATTAACAGTTGCCCGACTTATCTTTTTCACCTTGCTGAGTTTGAACGAAAAAATTCAAACGCTAATACAGGNTGGGAGGCTCAGGCAAAAGGTATCTCCACCAGTTTGAGACATACAGTTTTGACTGCATCTGAAAGCGCAAGACTTGTTTGACAATGCATTAGAGAGTTTTTTTTTAAATTTTGCTTCGGCGTCTCTTGGGGGTCATGTCAACTTTTTATTTTGAGCCTAAATTTTTGACAAAATTTAGAAACCAGAAAAAATGCTTCAAAAATAATTTTTTCCGTAAATACAAACACTTTTAAGGATTTTGGTGCAATTTTTAACTCGGTAGCGTCAAAAGAAAACAAATAAGCGCAATTTCAATTTTTTGCAGAATGGCCCTAAACCAAAACCACCTGATGTGATTTCCACATTAAATCTACCATATACATCTAGAAATATGGATTACCATATTAAAAAATGATTAATGATATTAAATTAATCATGCCCACTTTTCATATAAGGTTAGTCTACAAAAGTATAAGAGTATCAAACTTATTTTCTGCTGATTCAAAACCGAAAAAATCAGATATTCTCGAATCCACAAACTGTTGCTACCAGTTTAAATGCCTTTGCAAAAGTCACTATGTGGGCATGACTGCTCGAATGATTAAAACAAGGGCCAAAGAGCATAGAAACCCATCTTCTGCAAAGGGAATTTAGTACCATATTAACAGTTGCCCGACTTATCTTTTTCACCTTGCTGAGTTTGAACGAAAAAATTCAAACCCTGATACAGGGAAAAGAGCTAAGAAAAAAATTAAGGATTCATTTTTCATGCAACATTTTAAAATACTGCAAAAACGATTCCGGTCTTACTTCGAACGACGTAAAACTGAAGCGTTTTTCATTCGAAAACTAAGACCAGACTTAAATGATCAGAAAGATCATAACTGTTTTGCACTATTTTAATGTGGACATTTTTTTTAAATTCTCAATCAAGCCCACATTTGTTTTTGTAATCAGACTAGTTCACCTTGTTCGTCTTTTCAATATTTGTCATATCTGAAACCACGATAAGGAGATTATTTGTAAACTCAGCCTAGTGTATTTTTCTAAACTGAAATATAATTAATCCTGAAAATGCTAAATAAAAGCGAAACGTCGATTGAATAAATGTTTGATATATTAATGTCTAGAAAATTCAAATCACATGGCGCACGGTGTTCAACATGCTCAGAATTGGAAATGACATTTGAACTTGCTCCAATTTAGCTGAGATTTTAGTTTTAATCGCATTTTTTCCGTACATTACTCAAAATCCCATTTTTTGACTAATTTTGGACATTTTCGAAATTTGAAGTTAATTTTGATATCAAAAGTTAAATATATAGTTTTGCAAATTTTTGCGTATTTATAAAAATAAGGTTTGAATCTCCTAATTGATTGGCAAAATTCAAAATGTAAGCAGTAGGTCATATAATTCGATGAAATTTCTTATATCCCTTTATCACTTTTTGGTNTTTTTTTATGAGGCTTTTTAAAAGCGTAGGTGTAGGCGTAGGTGAGATTGTATCAGATTACTGTTAAATTACAAATCACCGTGAAGAGTTGTTCTTGAAGATGCAAAAGTTTTTGGGATATCAGCTCTGCTATCCAAAAATAGCTTCGTAAACTGTAAAAATCTGCGACACCCACTCCCTTAAGTGGGCCTACCTAAAAAAAGCGACCTAACTTTTTTTGTGATTCCAGGGGTTAAAGAATATGATAAAGTTAAAAGAGGTTTTTTGATAAAAAAAAATTGAAAAATAAAATCTTTAAAAAAATTGGATCGCAAAAAGATGTTTGTTGATAAAAAAGTTCTTAAAATTAAACTCTTAAAGAAATTGAATCGTAAAAAAGATTTTTGATATAAAATTTTTTGAAAAAAAAATCTTTTAAAACAAAAAAAATCGCATTTTAGCTGCCATTTTTTCTTAAAAAATTGACACAAAATATTTCATTTTTTGTCCTTGAATTCGGTTCAAGTTTTTTGCTCAAATCTCTTGTTTAAACTTTGAAAATTGGCCTGGTGCGAATTTTGGTCATAAATCAAAAATCCTCTAAACTGTATCAAACCTTTTTTAGCCGTTTCCGCGTCACTTGAAGCAATTTCAATTTGATGTTTTAACTCTGTGACGGCTCTTTCGTAATCTTTCATTTCCATATTAATTAACTGTTGCGTTTTGAAATTTTCTTTCGTATCTTCGAGCTCTTTCGTTGATTGAGCTCGTCGTGTTCGTTCTTGTTCCAAAAGTTTTTCTGCTTTTGTTAACTTTTCAATGAGACTATTTTTTTCTTCAGATCTTGCTCGTTTGTCCTAAGATGTATTACAGTATTTTTTTGCTGACTGAAGCATTTATTAGGTGAAAAAGATTCCGATATAGTTTTCATGCAGTTCATTCCTTAGGTTTTTTAGGATCTGATATGATGTTATATTATGAATTTTTTGATTGGGATTTTGGGATTTTTTGATTGGGATTTTAAGAACTGTAGTGGTTGATTTCATCAACCTTATCTCTCAAATTTCTAGGCAATATTATCAGATTGTTCGATTTGTTAGCAAATGCTGAGTTCAGATATTTCAAATAATTTTGATCTGATTATTTTTACCTGCATCATATTTGTATCAAGTTGAATTTCTCTGGCCAAAGCCTCATCTAATCGTTGTTCTTTTTCGTTTAATTTTTCTGATAATCTTTCAAGCTCCCTATCAGCAATTTCTTTTGAAATTTTAACATCTTTCAACAGTTCATTTTCATGAGTTAAGTTTTCTTTTTCTGTTTTTAAAACGGACAAAAGTTCATTTGCTTGTTCAAGTTCGTCTTGCAGACTGTCGTATTCAGATTGGAAACTGGAGGTGGCATTAGATGCTTTGATATGGGGTAAAAAATTAAAATTTATTTCGAGTAAAAAGCTAGAAAAGAAGTTTCTTTCAACTTTGAAGTATAAGGTTTTTTCAATTTTTTTTTTGATTTTTCATAATAAATAAAACTTTGTTTTTTTTGAAAATTATTTGAAAGTCAAAATTTCGCCGATGCGGCAATTTCAGGACTACAAAATTTCTGAAACACGAAGAATATATTCATTATGATGCCCAGGTTATTTTTTTTCTTTTTGAAAGCAAAAAAAAATTCGAACCCGGCGACATATTCGATAAAAATTTTTAAGGATTTGGCCAGAAGTTTTACGCAATATCCACCACGAAATTACGATTTTAATTCGCTAAATTTTCAGTTTTTCATCTTCATTTTATCATATAATTTAGCCAGCGGTAGCTTTAGCATGGAAAATGTTTTATAGAATTAAAAAATAACTTTACTTAATCTTGCATGCTAAAGATAACTTTACGTATAGACTATAAGGTATAGTTTAGCCTCAAATCCTTTAGATGTTGCTGCTTTGAGTTTTACGGAAAGCTGTTCATTTTCTAGAGCTTCCTTTTTCAATTTTTTCTTCAATTCCTCCAGTTCCTTTTTCGACTTTAGAACCAACGATTTTAATTTTTTATTCGTATCCAAAGTTTCGGTATTTTTCTTTTCAATTTTTTCAAGTTCATCTAATCGAATAAGGTTAGACTTCATAAAAGCCATTTCTTCAGCACTTCGTAAAACAATTTCTTCAAGTTCAAAAATTTTTTGAGATTTTTCCACTGGAGTACTTTTTTCGGCCGCAATATTTTTAGGAAGTTTTTCGAGTTCTGATAAGTTTTCGGCAAGTTTATTCATTTCTGCAGTTTTTTCTTGAATTTGGTTCGATAGGGAAGTATTTTTATCGTCTGATTTTTTCAAGTTTTCTTCAAATGTTTTTATTTCAGTGATTCTAGAAGTTTTCATATTCTTAATTTCGATCTCTAGTTTTTTGCATTTTTGATTAGCAGCTTCGATCTCCTTATTTTTAGCAGATGTATTTTTTTCGATTTCTTGATTTTTATCATTAAAGTCAGCGATAGTATTTTCATATGTTTGTCTTTTAGCATCCAAACCAATTTTTAATCTTGAATTTTCCTTTGTCAATTCTGTGATTTCCGAAGTTTTATCTCCTGACTTTTTAGCATTTTCTAAGTCCGTTTCTAACTTTTTAATTTTATTTTTTAAATCTGTGTTTGATGAATCACTTGCTCGTGTTTTCCCATTTAAATGAACTTGTAATTTTTCTGTGGTTTTCTTTAGCTCAGAAACGTCTGAATTTGATTTTTCGAGGTCTTTTTGAGAATTTGATAGATTTTTCATTAATTTTGCAATTTCGGATTGGAGCTCTTGATTTTGATTTTCGAGATTGTGGAATTCAGCCAAATAATCTTGACTTTATCCGATTTTTCAAAAAAATATTCAATTTTTTTGTGTAGAAATAATGTTGACTAACAAATACTCTTAAATTCGAAAAAAAAATCACTAAAAAGCCTAATTTGTTTATGAGGACTGCGTCTATAAAAACATAACGAGCTAAACTAAGTTTAAATCTTACCCATTGAAAAAAGTACGGCACTAAAAAGACAAATTTTCTGAAAAATTATCGAATAATTGTGGGAAAAAACCAGAATTTTAGCTTCATTATAGAATAAATTTTGGAGAACCCAACTTTAATAACAAAAAATACTTGATTAATTTATTGGGAATATTAAAAGTTTATTACTCAAGTAAACAATGTCATTTTATAAAAAAACTGAAATTATAATATTTTTCCATAACTTTTTAATGATTTTACAGAAAATTTATCTTTTTAGTGACGTTATTTTTTCAATAAGTTAGCTTTAAGGTTAGGTTAGCTCATTTTGTTTTTAAAGAAGCAGTCCTTATAGGCAAATTTGACATTATATGCATTTTATCGCTCCAAACCAGTCATTTAGTCATTTCCAAACCAACTTTACTTAAACAAAATATATTATTTTAAAAAATATGCCTTTGTTGAATGTCTTCATTTGCTAACTTTAGTGATTCTGTCAAATTCAAAATTTCTACTTCTAATTTTTTTATTTTTTCAACGTTTTGACTCGATCTTATATCACTTTCATTAGTTATCGATTTTTTCAAATTTTTAAGCTCATCTTCCAGTTGTTTTGTGTTACTAAGCGATTTTTCTGTTAATTCTTGATTTTCTTCGATTAAAGAATCAATTTTTTTCTGAAGTTCACCTTTTGACAAACTTGATCCTGAAATTTTTTTTTTATGAAATTTAAAAATCTAGGTTAACACCAAATCTTGTTAGTGGCGTCACCTTTGATATATTTCATTTGAAAATATCATGCAGTAAATGTAAAAATTGGGAAAGAAAAATTTTCGATAAATAATAAAAAAANTTTGAAATAAAATTTTTTAATAAAAAATTAAATAATTTTATTGAAAATTTACCTAAACACACCATTTAAAGAATCAAAAATCAAGCACAATTCTACCCTAAAATCTACACACAAAAGGAATACTTTTTTCGTTAAAAAGTTTGAAAAACAAATCTGGCCAAAATCATGCCATTCGATGAACTCGTAAATCAAGAATAAAATTATATTAATCATGTTTTCGACGAGATTTTATTTTAAGCATTTATACATTTAATATAAATTTTATATAATCTGATTTTTTAGTTCGAAGTGAACGTTCAATAAAAAGGAAATCTTCAAAAAACTTTTCCACATGCCAAAAATTTGAAATTTGGCACCAATAATTTTTGACAAAAAAAATTTTTAAAAAAGTTAATAATCTTATGAAAAATTAGTTTGACAAAAATTATAACTTCGTCGCATCTGAAAGTATTTAAAGAATATACTACTCTACAAGATACATGATATCATATTTTGACCCGCATAATTTTTCTGAAGATTTATAACATCTTAAGGATGTGGGCGACGATAATTGGGCTCTTTTTTACACATTTTCAAGTGAAGTTTCTGAGAAACCTGGCTTCAGAAATAATTATTTTTTTTCTCCAAATACGTAGTACAACTCTTAAGGAAGGTGCCAGTACTATTCAGAGCATCTGATACCTCAACCTACGCTCAGAAAATGATTTTTAGTAGGCGTCCCTAAAAACACTAAAAAGTCTACTCCTCATTCATTCCTCATCACTTTTTCTTGTTATTTGCGATTCAACTTCCAAATATAAATGCGCACCTCCGAGCGGAAGAAAATTTCAAAAATTTTGCCCCTAGTGGTCAAAACAGCGTATTTGGGAGCCTCACGCAAAAGCCTACTCCTCCTTGAAAATATATAGAAAATTTTCAATTTGTGCATCAAATTCACCGCAAAGCCTGGATTAAGGTCCGAGCGGAGAGTTTTTTCTGATTTTTTTTTCCAAAATCGCAGGAACGACTTGTGAATTTCTAGTTTTTGGTGAAATTCTGAACTATAAATTTTCTAAAACCTACTTTTTTTGAAAAAAATTCAAAATTCAGAAAAAATCCTGATAGTTAAAAAACTCAGTGACAAATTCTCTACAAAATAGGGCAATCAAAAAAGTTATCTGAGAAATCTCAATTATTGTCA